>VDFB02000003.1:646917158-646930628 GCA_007258455.2 Sequoia sempervirens
GCGACATCCCCTGTATATGGGGGTTTGACTTTAATAAAGTTTTTTTATTAATATATATATATATATATATATAATATTTATATATTATAAATATATTATGCTTTTATTATTATTTATTTAATATATATAATATATATATTCTATATTTTAAATATTTGGTTTTAATTAAATAATTGGAATATATTTAATGTTTTGGAATATAAATTGTTTTTTTTTTAAATAAATATTTAAATAATATTTACATGTTTAAATGTATATATATAATTGTATATAGATTAAGTATATAATTATATATATATGTTTAATATATATTTGTATTTAAATATAATTATTTTAAGGTTATTTTCTTGTAATGATGCAAAAGTTGATTTTATAATAAAATGATTTATTTAAAAAAAAATTGATTTGATCATTATGTGTAATGAGGAAAAAAGAATGAAATTGTTAGTTTTAAAATTCCTTAATTTTGCAAATGTAATTTTTATTTACCTTGGGTTTTTGCAAATGATGTATTCATGAATTATTTGGATTTAGGAAATCTTAAAGTTAGATTAATGTGTTGCATGAGATTGTTCTTTTAAAGTTGTGTTTTCTCTCTCTCATTCTCGTTGTTGGGAAAGTTCACTTATTTGTTTATGTAAAACTTACATATGTGTTTTCTTGAGATGGGATTTGTAACTTTTGTTGGTTTAGCTTAGAAATAACTTGGGCAGTGCAGGTGGTATTTTATCAAGTATGGTCACCTGGTTTAACGAATAGGTTGTGTTGTGAATTGTTATTAGGTTGGTATTTATAATTGGTTATGTGCACTTGGTTTGCCCTATGTTAGTAGAATTGATCCCTTAGGTTGTTAATTTAGGGGAGTGGCTTTTCATGAGGGCCAACACACAAAGTGGTGTCAAGTTAACTCATGCAAAGTTAGTTTAATCAGTGAAAATTAAATAAATATGTTAGGGGAAAAAGGGTAGTTTAAACACTTAACTTATTTTAATTTTCTGGCTCATGGATTCAAGGGATAGTAAATACTTGGGATGAGATGAGAAGGCCTAGAATGGCATGATCAATATCTTGTTTCTCAGAAAGATAATCGATTCCACATTGGATTGCATGTGGGGTCAGGTTTCGTAAGAGGTCACTAGGGTAACCCAAGATGGGGGGCAGAGCCTAGGAATATTCACTAGGGTAACCCATGCAACTTTGTGATGACACTCCTCCTATGACAACCATGAGTTAGTTTTTTGTATCGTGCAGTTGATCATTGTTATCTGGAAGCATTGTAACTATTTTGTAAGTTTTGTACTTGTGTAGTTTATTATTGTTTTGCTTATGTCTATAGGTTGCAGGTTTTCCTAGGAAGCTCTTTTACTATCTCCTAGCACGGGGGTTGGTCCTTCGGGTACCACATGGTTGGGTGGAACGTGTACCCTATACCATTGGGTCCCCAATTCTTGTTCGTCATGACGAGTACTTCATGATTGGAAAGATCGTGTGTACCAGTGAATTTGTAATTCTATCATGTTCTCACTTGTATCTATTGGATACTTTGTAATTTGTAATTGTATCACTCCTCAATTGTATTCGAGAAGAATCTTTGTAGTTTGTAATTGTAACATTTTTGTATAGACTCTCATTTGGAAATGAGAGCTGTAATTGTAATATTGAATGGATGCAATGTATGAATGGATCATTTTGTACTTTATATTTTATGTGATGCATTTTAATGTTAATAGATGTATGATCTTTAATTCATGAGTAATAACCTTATGTTATGTTTAGTAACTTTTTTTAGTAATGGGGATTGTAAATAGCATTGTCACGTACCTTAGAGAATGTTTATGTAAGTGTAGTTTACTTTACTTATTTAATTACACTTTTAAGAAAAACAATTGTTCACTTTTGTTATGTGTGTGACATTCTCTAGGGTTTCGTGGTGGGTGTTACATGTTGCACGATGGCCGCAGACAAAGTAAATGTAATATTGAATGCTGGCGTGCCGAAGATATATATATATGTATATTGTACATCATTTTATATGAGTAGTTTGCATAGATGGTTGATTTATTATCTATTTCTTCTTGTCAAATGTTTGTATCTTTGCCATTATACCCATTGTGGAGATTTGAAAGATATTGTTGTTATTTATGGATGGAAAAATTGCAGTTAAATGTCTTTTCTTTCAAGAAAATATATGCTTAGGGTTAGTAATTAGTTCGCCGTTGGTTTATGGTTTTGATTATTAGTGTATGTTCACCAATGAGGAACATTTAGGAAGATCCTTTGTTTAATAGGTAAGCTCTACGGTCTTAGTAAAATCCCTGGACAAGTGTTCTCTATTTGTCTAAAAATATGAATTGTAAAAGAGCTATTAGACGACAAATCCTATTCATGGTTGGCTTGATGAAAGTCCTATTGGAAACTTCAAACAAATATCCTCTACAAAATGTTGTGATACTAACACCATAATAGTTGTTTCAAGCATGCAACGTAATCATAGTATAGTTTTTGACACTATGAAATTATATATATATATATGTCTGTGTGTGTGTGTGTATGTATATATGTGTATATGTATATATATGTATAATGTTGCATATCTGTGATATGTCTTAGATGCTCTTTCATTGTCCAATTTTTTTTATGAATGTTTAAACCTTTAATAGGGCTGGTATTTGGAGGGTTGTTTTGGCTCGGCTAACAAAAATCCCAATGGAAACTTCAAACAAATAACAAACACTCTGCATATCTATATATATGCAATCACTCCTATGTTAATCTCCAATGGTTCCTATGTTAATGCATCTAACGAAAAAGATGTACACAGAAAACTAAAACAATAAATGGGGTGCACTAAAATTACTATCCCCGACCATATTTTTTGGTGAGCGAAACAAGATTTAAATATAGTTGCTCCTAGAGAATAGGCCTTCTTTCTTTCTATTTAGACTATGTCTTCTTGTAGCTACAAGGTATTCATAGCTCCTATCTAGCACTTTTTTTTTGCAAATATGCATGTTATTTCTTCCTATATTTCCATATATATATTTACACTTAATTGAGACTCCGAGTTACATTAATCTTATTCTAATACCTCTTTTAGAATTTCTCTATTTCTCTATAATATTTAGTGTGAGGTAATGCAACTCAATTTTTTTTTATAAGATTAAGAAGATTTAAGTATAGTTGCCCTTATAGCAATGGGTATGAAGCCAAAAATGTACAATGATAACTACAAACAATAAACAAGGGCCACAAACATTACTCACCCCAACCAGACTTTTTTCATGGAAGGAAGAAGATTTAATTGCAGTTTCCCTAAACCCATAGTAAATAGAGCTTCCAACATTGAATGTTATAGCAGGAAGCTATATGTGTCCTATTGAGGACCCATTTGATGGAAATCCCGTTGGAAACTTCAAATAGATAACAAACCCTCTACATATCCATATATATACAATTACTCCTATCTTAATCTACAATTGGGAAATAAAATTACCAACTGTGTCTAGATTTTTAAACAGAACAACCTATATTTACCTACAAATGCATCCACAGTGACAGGAATAATGCCAAAGGTGCATAGAGATAGCTACAACCAATAAATCGGGAATGAAAAAAAGCACAACAGAAGGATACCTTAACCTTTGCATGGGTTAACGCTTTCCATCTAGTATACGTATGCATGTATATATATGTATACATGCATATATATATGTGTGTGTGTGTGTACATGTGTATATATATAGATGTATACATGTATATATATATATATATACATATATATATATACATTTATATATATATAGATATATATATATATAGATATATATATATATAGATATATATATAGATATGTTCACATGTATGTATGTATATATGTATATTGTATGTCGTTTTACATGAGCAAGTTCATGCATATATATATATATATGTGTGTGTGTACATGTGTATATATATAGATGTATACATGTATATATATATATATATATCTATATATATATAAATGTATATATACATATATATATACATTTATATATATATATATAGATATATATATAGATATATATATATATATAGATATATATATAGATATGTTCACATGTATGTATGTATATATGTATATTGTATGTCATTTTACATGAGCAAGTTGCATAGATGGTTGATTTATTGTCTGTCTTCTTGTCAAATGTTTGTATCTTTGTCATTATACCCATTGTGGAGATTTGAAAGATATTGTTGTTCTTTATGGATGGAGGTATTTATGTTAAATGTCCTTTCTTCCCTAAGAAAATATTCTTAGGGTTAGTATATATTTATGTATATATATATATAGATATAGATATTGTTGGTTGGTGGGGAGGGCACTGTTTATTTTGTGTGGCAACGTGGTCATTGGTAATTACGTGGGTTGGTGGCGGTCGAGAATGGTGCATTGGATACAGGGAATCTGAATGGAAAGCATATGTTTTCATGAGGCCCAATGTTCCCTGTAGTTACACGATGGTTGTGGACGAAGTAAATGCAATATTGAATGTTGGCATGCTGGAGATATATATATATATATGTATATTGTATGTCATTTTATATGAGTAGTTTTCATATATGGTTGATTTATTATCTATGTCTTCTTTTCAAATGTTTGTATCTTTGGCATTATACAGGCATTATGGAGATTTGAAAAATATTGTTGTTCTTTATGGATGGATGAATTGCAGTTAAATGTCCTTTCTTTCGAGGAAAAGTATACTTAGGGTTAGTAATTAGTTCGCTGTTGGTTTATGGTTTTGGTTATTAGTGTTTGTTCACCAATGAGGAACATTTAGGAAAATCCTTTTTTTAATAGGTTACAAGCTCTACGGTCTTAGTAAAATCCCTGGACAAGTGTTCTCTATTTGTCTAAAAACACGAATTGTAAAAGAGCTATTAGATGGAAAATCCTATTCATGGTTGGCTTGATGAAAGTCTTGTTGGAAACTTCAAACAAATAGTCTCTACAAGATGTTGTGATACCAACACCATAATGGTTGTTTCAAGCATGCAACTTAGTCATAGTATAGTTTTTGACATTGACATTTTATATATATATATATATAGATATACATATGTGTATTTATGTATATATGTGTATATGTATATATATATATGTATAATATTGCATATCTGTGATATTTCTTAGATGCTCTTTCATTGTCCAAATATATTTATGAATGTTTAAACCATTAATAGGGCTGGTATTTAGAGGGTTTTTTTGGCTTGGCTAACGAAAATCCCAATGGAAACTTCAAACAAATAACAAACACTTTGCATATCTATATATATGCAATCACTCCTATGTTAATCTCCAACTACTCCTATGTTAATGCATCTAATGACAAAGATGCACATAGAAAATTGAATCAATAAATGGGGCACACTAAAATTACTAGCCCTGACCATATTTTTTGGTGAGAAAAACACGATTTAAGTACAATTGCTCCTAGAGAGTAGGCCTTCTTTCTTTATGTTTAGATTATGTCTACTTGTAGCTACAAGGTATGCATAGCTCCTATCTAGCACTTCTATTTTGAAAATATGCATGTTATTTCTTCCTATCTTTCCATATATATATTTACACTTAATTGAGACTCCAAGCTACATTAGTCTTATTCTAATACCTCTTTTAGAATTTCTCTATTTCTCTATAATATTTAGTGTGAGGCAATGCAGCTAAACTTTTTTGATAAGATTAAGAAGATTTAAGTACAATTGCCCCTATATCAATGGGTATGAAGCCAAAAATGCACAACGATAACGATAAACAATAAACAAGGGCCACACAAATTACTCACCCCAACCATATTTTTTTCACGGAAGGAAGAATATTTAACTGTTGTTTCCCTAAACCCACAATAAATAGAGATTTCAATGCTAAATGTTACGGTAGGAAGCCATATGTGTAAGCTCTTATTCTAAAAAAGGTACCCATCGGTTCAACTCTTCAAATGGAATGGACCTAGGCCCAGAACTATTGTTACTCAAAAAGTTAATAGAGGTTCAAGAGATGCTTATTGGTAGGGTGACTCCACTTAATTAAGACTCCAACCTACATTAGTGTTATTCTAATACCTCTTTTAGAATTTCTCTATTTCTCTATAATATTTAGTGTCAAGTGATGCAACTCAAATTTTTAATCAAGTTTGTCAGGTTATACTCTTTTCTACATGGGTGTTTTGCATAAATGATTAATTTATTATTAATATGTTCTTGTTATATGTTTCTGTCTCTAAGGTTAAACATAAACAAATCCTATTCATGGGTTGTGTGATGGAAATCTCATTGGAAAATTCAAACCATATAGGCAGACATCCATGGGAAAAAGATGTAGATTTGAGAGGAAACAGTTTGAAGATAAACATTAAATTAACCATTTATATAGAAAACACCCATGTAAAATGATGTACTGATTGTGCAAAATGATAGCTTTAGAACACTCCAATCTATCCTATAACAGAGTGGAGGCCGATGAATTGCAAAGAATAGGGCCTACTAGCCACCAAACTCATTGTATCTCTAATATGTTTATGCTTCCATACTAACCTAATGCATATATATGTCATTAGGTTTTTAGTGGCGAGTAGCCTTTGCATACATATGCTCACCAGGTTTTTTGAGCTGCAACGTGGAGCTTGGCAATTACATGGGTTGGTGTTGTTCAAAAATGGTGTCCTTGATACGAGGAGGTTGAATGGTATTTTTTTCTTGGCACGAGCACTAATTCATCCTATTGTTCCCTGGCAGCAGTAGACAATGTACATGCAATATTGAATGTTCGCATGTGGTAATGTGTATATATATATATGCATATATATGTATATATATGTATGTATATATGTATATCTATATATATTTATTTCTATATATGTATATGTATATATATGTACATGTATATATATGTTTCTATATATGTATACCTATATATATGTGTGTGTGTGTGTATTTAATAATAGCCTACTATCAAACCAACACCACAATGGCTCTCTTGACAATACAACTTCATCAAAGTATACTTTTCCATAGGCTAGCATTCAATTTTGTATTTACTTTTCTCACCCCCTTTGTGCAGTGATAGGATGTGCATAAAGGAATGTGTATATGTTTTAGTACTAGTTCTATAACAATTTCCCTATTTCTCTATAATACTCGATGCGTATTCACACAAGACAAGTAATGTATGTAACAGTTCACTAAATGTGCTTGCAACTTTAACTGCAAAAGACAGCAATAGTTGCATTGTCTCTTATCTGTTGAACTTTATATCTTTGCCCGATAGGGTATTTGTTTGAAGTTTCTATTTCCTAACGAGATGGAATTTAATAGTGCAGTATATGTAAAGCTTGAAACAGATGAGGGAAAAAGGAGATCATGAAACATATTGATATAAAATTCAAGCTACATTATTTCATAGTAGATATTGAAAATAAATAGAGAAATTATATAACAGGTATTAGAATAACACTTGTTTGCTAGTAAATATCACACAAAAAGAGGAAAATTGTATTGAGTGCCTTGGAAGATAGACATATACATATGCACATATATATATATGTACTCAATTCCCTAATTAATATATAAAAATACCCGTATAGGTAGATATACATATGCATATCTCTAGACAAAGATATACATACATATGTATATCTAAATAGGTTTGTATATTATGTTTATGTGTAACTATCTAAACTATGATTTTAAGTAGAGTTTAAAGTAGCATGTATAACTGTTGTTTATGCTCTGTAAAAATTATGACTATACAGTTATAGCATTGAGTTGTATAGTATTGACATTTTGATAAGAACTGAGCATTTAATTGTGCAATATGTGTAACATATTGATAATGCCAGAATGGTTGTTCTGGAAATGCAAATGAATCAATATATTTTATTCCATATTTTGCAGTACACTTCCCCACACTGTAACATTGAGTATTACATTACTTCATGTTGGGCGGTTACACCACAATGCATATATATACATATATATATATAGATATACATATATGGAAACATATATATAAATGTACATATATATACACATACATCTATACACATACATATATATACATCTATATATATAGATACATATATATGCATATATATACAGATATATACATACATGCATATATTGTAAAGTTGGGCTCCGCTATTTACCATTAGATAATATAGAGAAATAGGAAAATTGTAAAAGAACTATCACGGAAACACTGGAGACTGACATACATCTGAATCTTAAGTATCATCTTAATACCTCTTACAACTGTTACATAGACTGCTTGGCTTCTACCAATATGTTGCATGATACTCTTTTTCCATCATCTGTTCAAAGCTTCCTATAAAAAACTATTATTTTTCGTTGTTCTTTTTCTTTGTAAGGAAAGAAAATGCATTGGTTAAGTTGCATTGTTGAAAGAGACATTGTGGTGTTTCTTGCGTATGAGGCTATCGTAAGAATACTCATCCTTGAGCTCATTTTGTAATAGATCTGAGAGTTTTTAAACTATTGTGTTGTGAATGTGAGATTACATGTATAACAATGGATATATGTAAAGTAGCAATTACACATAAACATATAAAAAAGTATATATGTGTATGCATGTCTATATAATTCTATATATATGAATAATTAGAAAAGGAATAGGATGGTTTAAACATTAGAATATATGAAAATATATATCCAAAGATTTTACAGCTTTTTGTGTTAGCACAATTTAGTCTTCATCATACTAATTGTACAAAATGTGTATAACACCAAAGATGCATAGAGTGTATATATGTCTCTACATATATATGTGTGTGTGTGTGTGTGTGTGTGTGTGTGTGTGTGTGTGTGTGTGTGTGTGTATGTCTATGTATGTATATATATGTATGTATGCATGTATATATATATATATATATATATATATATATGTATGTATGTATGTATGTATGTATATATATGTATATGTATATATGTATGTATATGCATATGTAGGTTGGTGGTGGTGGAGAATGTTGTTATCATAATGGGGAAGGTGAATGGTAAGTCTTTGACGTGGACCTTTGCAAATATGTGGGTTGGCAGTAGTGGAGGTGGTCTTCTCGAAAGGCGGAAGGTGAATGGTAAGTGCTTGCTCACCCAATGGTTAATGCATTATGTGGTTGTTGTACAATGGAGGTGGGCAAGGTAAATGTGGAAGGACGAAGTAAATGTGATATTGAATGTAGCAGTCTGTGAAAGTATACTTTGATTAAGTTGCATTGTGCAAACATCAAATATATGTCCATATGTTTACTTGTATATATATATGTGCATGTTTTACATTGGTATTTTTGCATAAATGATTAATTTATTGCTCATGCCTTTTGGGCTCTACTTATTGTCCCTTTTGATAGCAGGTTGGAGGGTTTTAACCCTGGTGTCCTACAAAACTTGTGAGAAAGTATATAGGCTTAATTCATTATGTGGTTGTTGTACTATGGCGGTGGATGAAGTAAATGTGTTTGGTCAAAGTAAATGCAATATTGAATGTAGCAATATGGAATGGTAGATATGTTATAGGACGGAGCAAAACGCAATGATTTTAACAATGGTCTCCTACCAAACTAACACCACACTCGCTATTTGCACAATGCAACTTAATCAATATATATGTATATGTATATGTGTGTCTATATGTATACGTATATACGTATATGTGTATGTACATATATATATGTGTGTGTGTTTGTGTGTTTGTATGTGCACGTATATGTTGCATGATACACTTTTTCGGTCATCTGTTCAAAGCTTCCTATAACAAATTGTAATTTTCCATTGTTCTTTTCTTTTGTAAGGCAAGAAAATGTATTGCTCAAGTTCCATTGTCCAAAGAGCCATTGTGTGTTGTGAAGTCTGTAAGTCATTTTACATGGGTTTTTTTTATAAATCTTTTCTCCACAATATTGAATACCAAACAATGGAGCTTAAATTTCCAATTAAGTCTGTGGTGCTATATGCATTTTGGACAAATCATTGCATCATAGAATTGTTACCATAACAGACAAAATAGGTGTTGCCTTCGAGAGTTGGGTTTGACTAATTCATTTGGAAAGTTGCAAGGATTGATGCATTTGTTGTTGTTTATAGAGTTCTATTAAAATTTCCCTGGTTGTCTATATCTAAACATGGGTTGGGGGTGGTCGAGTTGGTAGCCTTGATATATGGAAGCTAAGTGCTAAGTGTTTTTTTGCATGAGGGACAATATTCAATGTTACAATATGGGAAAGCATAATTTGATGAAGTTATGCATATATACACTTTGTGCATCTTTTCCGTTATACACATTTTTTACTATTAGCCCCTTCGTATCCCTGTCAAAAATATAATGCATATGAATACATACATTTGAAAATAGTTTTGCATATACAAATGTCTTTGGTGGCTTTTAATGGAATATCTATAAGATATTCACAATGGTAAAATGGCTATTCTGACAATGCAAATGAATATATTTTCTTCCATATTCTGGAACACATTCATTATGCCACAATGCATATTCTGACAATGCAAATGAATCAAAATATTTTCTTGAATATTTTTTAGTATACTTTCCCACACTGCAATATTCAATATCACATTCGCTTCCTAAAAGGATGAGCTTGATGCATAGAGGCTTCATAAAACAATTGATGTCATTAAGGAGAAGGGTTTCAACAACATGGAATGTTTTGTGAAGCCTCTATGCATCAAGCTCATCACATGATTTTTTGGCTTTGGGGTTTGGCTAGAGTCCATGAGGCTTCATGGTGATAATATGGTGCGAAGGAGAACAACCATCGGTTTTGTGGCTTTTCCTTTCACCATCATACATTGTTTGCTACAAATACACAACATATTCTATTTTTCCCACTACATTTCTCCACAGTAGTAGATAGGCTTGTCATCACATGTTTGTAATAGTGTAAAAGCTCCAACTACATTCTATTTATATAGAAGGTAAGCCTATATATCCTTTATTGCATTCCTTATTTCACAAGTACATGTCAAATTGTTTTTAATAAATGATATAAGTACATATATTTTAAAAAATGTATAGCACTGATTGCAACTAAAGAAACTTATCAGGTTAGTGATACTAGATTTCCACAACCTATTATGGTTCAAAATTCTTATTTTTTGATATTTGATTATGTTTCAGTTTTGTGGGTGGGCAATCCATGTTCTTCCTTGGGCATTTGCTGACAGCCCATGAAGCTACATGGCCCAATATTGCAAGGTGGAGAGCAGGCCTTCTTTCTTTTTTTTTAGACTATGTCTACTTGCAACTACAAGGTATGCATAGCTCCTATCTAGCACTTTTTCTTTGCAAATATGCATGTTATTTCTTCATATCTTTCCATATATATATTTACACATTCAGTTAGACTCCATCTTCTTGATTTTAATATGGTGAAATCTCTTATTTTAGAACTATGTGTGTAATCCTTTGTCATAAATCATACAACTATACATATTTTTCTAAAAATGTATACTAGTTATTTCAACTAAAGAAAATTATTAGGTTAATGCTTTGAGATTTCAATAATGCATAATGCTTAAGATTTGTCATCAGAAAAGTATGCTTTGAGTTGGGGATTCCATGATAGGCTAGGTAACTACATCACCCAGTATGGTGGGGTGGAAAGCATGCCTCCTTTTCTTTTGTTCATACTACAGCTAGTTGCACACACAAGGTATGCCTACATCTTATCTAACACTTCCCTTTTGCAAATATGAATGTAATATATTTGTGTGTTCCTATCTATATGTTTGCACATTCATTGACGTACTATGCTTTTTATTTTAATATGTTTCTAACATGTATGCATGGAGAAATTGCAAATATATAGATATGCAAAGTGTTTGTTATTTGTTAGAAGTTTCCAACGCGATTTATGTCACCTGAGCCGTCAACAGGATTTGTGTATGTTTAACCTCAGAGATAGAAACATATAGCAAGAAGATATTAACTATTATAGAGAAATAGGGAAATTGTAACACACCTCTTAGTAAAACATGCATACATGTATTTATGCATATATACATATTTATACACATGTATATACCTGTATGTGTGTGTGTGTGTGTGTGTGTGTGTGTGTATGTTACATGATACTCTTTTCCCATCATCTGTTCAAAGCTTCCTATAACAAATTGTAATTTTTCATTGTTCTTTTTCTTTGTAAGGGAAGAAAATGTACTTGTTAAGTTGCATTGTCGAAAGAGCCATTGCAGTGTTTCCTGTGTATGACATATGTATATGCATGTGTAAATATGTATATATATACATGTATGTATGTATGTATGTATGTATGTATGTATTATATATATATATACATATATCTATGTATATATTATATATATGCATGTATCTATGTATATATATATATACATGTGTATGGATATGTATATATGCATAAATTTATGAGCATGGAGGAATTTTAATATTGCATTTAGTTCGCCTACCGGAATCGTGCAATGACAAGACCCATTGCTCCTCACGGAAACACACACTTGCCATTCCACTTCCCCGTATCGAGGACAACATTCTCCATCAGCACCAACCTATGTAATTACTAAGGTCTGCATCGCCACAAAGAAAAATGGTAGATTAAGTCTATGGAATCTTCTGCCATAACACAAGCTGGTGAAATAGAGAAATCGAGAAATTGTAAAAGAGGTATTAGAATAGCACTCAACAGAAAAGAAAAAAAAAATAGTAACCCTATCCATATTTTTTTTACGAAAGAAAGAAACTTTCACTACAGTCTCTCCACTACCAAAGACCGATAATCTCTTCCAAGTGTCGAAAATGGGTATAACGCAAAAGATAGAAACATAAAAAAAGACATTAACAATACATTAATCATCTATGCAAAGCACCCATGTAAAAATCAACATTACCCCACAAGCTTAATTGAAAATTCGAGCAACATCGCCACAAATAAAAAAGGATAAAGAATGAGTATACAGGTAAAATTATTATATACAATGTGAGCTTGAAAATAGTCAATAATTTCTGCAATTAGATAAACAAAGTTGTCTATTGACAATCATCTGCTATGAAAACCAGCACCACAATTGCTCTTTTCACATTACAACTTAATCAGGGTATACTTTCCCAAACTGCTACATTCAATATCGTATTTACTTCGTCTGTTCGCATTTACTTCATCTACCTCCATCGTACACCATCCAAAGCACATAATTAGCAACACCCACATATAAACCAAAAGATGCACAACCATAACTATAAACATAAAAGAAGGGAACCAAAAATTACTAACCCCGACCATATTTTTTTGACGATAGAAAGAATATTTTACTGGAACTTCCCTAAAGTGGCATTAAATAGAGCTCCTAAACCCAATTCATGGCAATAATCTGTGCACAAAAATAAGCACGCCATACACTTAATTCAAAATTCACTCTACATTAGCT
>VDFB02000003.1:646930728-647138110 GCA_007258455.2 Sequoia sempervirens
TTTTAGCATCTCATTGATCTTTAATTGTTCATTTTCCTCTCCATCCCATTTGAGCTTTTCTTGATTTGGGATTCTCCCCCGTCACTTGCAATCGGCACAATCCAGAGAGAGTTTAGATGTGTCCTTCTGACCAATCCCTAATTTCCCAAATTCCCCCTCTTTGGAAATGACACCCTGTGCCTTTTGCATGACTTTTGAGCCACCAACATGTCCTCCTGGTCAATTTCTATATTTTCGAGAGAGGCACTATTAATCCAGTCCTCGAACACATCATCCTCAACTAAGTTGAGTGATCCACTCTTGACCGCGTTTTCGAGTTCGACAAGCTCATTCCTTACTTCGGCGAGGGAATTGAGGTCTTCCTCTCTAACCTTGTTCCCTAGGAGATCAATTGCTTCTGCAACTTTTTGCTCAATTCCTTCTTCTGATTGTCCAAGTCCCTTTATGGAGAGGTGTGTTCTCTCGGCCTGACCGGAGCATCCTGATCCTCCTTGCTTGCCTCCTGAGTTTGTTTGGGAATTTTGTTTGCAAATTCCTCCTTAGAGGGGCCAACCTGATCACCATGATTCAGAACATGGAATGTGTGCATTTGATTCTCTGTAGACGAGTGGTGACGCCAACCCAGTGTCTTGACCAGAGTGTCGATAGGGCTGGGATCCAATTCTAGAGCTTGCACCAAATTGCCCCACTCCGTGAATATTTCAATCTCTCGCCAATGTTGACTGTTCGGATTGTTTTCAACATATCCTTACATAAGTGCTTATTCCGTTTGGGCCTAGCCTCTCTTCCGTGCACACATATTCCCTTAGCTGGTTTCTAATGTCTTCTAGGATGCCTGGTGCCCAGAATTCAATAGGGAGATTTGGCAATTTATACCAGTCTTGGATATTTTCCATTTGATGGTGGAATGGATCAAAGCCAATCATCCATTTGCGGATATAGAACCCCCTGCCATCCATGAACCAAGTGCCCTTTTCAATTTCTTTCCTAATGTTCTTCGAGGTGCAGATCAACACAAAGTATCCCTGCAACAAGGCTTTAAACTCTAGATATGCCCCCCATTTTCGATGCCACCATCTAATTAAGCTATCCCAGTTGAGACTTGCTCCATACCAACGAACAAAGAGCCCAAACCGATCTAGCTGATCTATTTCTGCTTGAAGCTTGGTCGAGCTCAGAACCATTGATCTTCTGCGCCCATTGTTTGCCTTTCTATCAAATCCTTTATCCCTTTTGGATCCCTCAACCGGAAAGCCAGAGTCATGTGTCTTCTCCCATCTCCTCGAACCTTTTTCACGATTTCTCCCCCATCTAGGGTTCTGAAGATCCGATCTTCTTCCAACGCTCGCGTTGGGCCTGCTATTATTCTGATGGCCATGATTTCTGGTGTTGTCGAACCTCTGCCACCCCCGTCTGCCATTTCGCCCCCTTGGTCGTTGCCACTGATTCGGATCCTGCCATTTGCTTTGCTGCCGCCAAGGTTCATTGTTCGCACGGATTTTGATCTGATCCAAGGAAATTTCATCTTCCACTTCGCGAGCCCAGTTCTCCTGATTGTTGCTTCCGCCCATTCCCACATCTTGTGATTTCTTTGCCGCAGCTTGCGCACCAAGTCCTCCACCTTCGGCTCCCTGACCTAAAAAATTTCGCTCCTGCTCTACTCCCGCTCGCGCCATTATATGTTTCTTTTCTTAAACATACATTTTAGTACCTATGGATATCATAAAATATGTAATTTTTTTACTAACACTATGAAATTAATATTTCCTTAGTTGATTTTCTTTCCTAAGGAATTTTAATGAAAATACTTCATATAAACTTGGAACAAGTCATGGTCAATAATATCTCAAAGTAATTTATAAAATTTACAAGGAAAGCCATCACAACTTTAGACCTTTTTTAGTGGCCATGCCGAGTATGGCTTTACGGAGGTCATTAAGGGAAATAGTATTATCACAAGACACTAATTGAATGTTCTATAATATTAATATGGTACAACATTAAGTAACTATTGAATTTCTTTTCTTTATCCTTGAGAAGTCTCTTAAGCTTGAAAATAAATAATATAGTGCTAAACAAAAGCATGCTGACACATATGAATATTTTTTCAAATACTTATTAGTCTCTCAAATATTTTTGATTTTATAAGCAGCTTCCTACCTCAAATGTTTATTAGTATCTCAAATATTTTTGATTTTATAAGCAGCATTCCTACCTCAAAGGGATTACAAATTATCTCTAGAGACTTTGTCATTGATCTTCAACTAAAAAAATAGAAGTCTATATTTGATTGCTCCTCTATCATTATGTGCATTTGATATTTAAAGTTAGAGGTGTATCTTCACCACTTGAATTTTAATAGCTCATGAAAGGGTTGAAATTTGAACTTAGTAGTCATGGCTACATAAGGTTTGTGGTAAATATAATTTGACTAATTATTGTAGGTAGTAATACAAGTAGTGTCATTTGATTGTGCCAAGAAATGCAATTAGCACCACCTTGGATACATGGCACAAGATTCTAAATGTAACATGCTAGATGGGAGATGTGCTCAAAAAGAGTTATTTTTTCTCAACCTTTATCTTTTAAAGTTTTATTCATCCCATATATATATATATATATATATATATATATATATATATATATATATATATAAGAAATGATTAGAAAGAAAACCATTCTAGAAAGATTTCATTGGAAGAAAAGAATAATAGTTTTCTATTTAGAAAAGTGTCTAGTTGAAAAGAAAATATGGTGGATATTAGACCACGCATACCCAAAAATGGAGTCTTTTAGCAACCTAGAATTAGGTTTCAAAGATCAAAATTACTATGCACACATAAAACCATGTCTCTCTTTCTCCAACAATCCATTACATTAGGAGACACACTTGCTTATATGAATCCACCTAAACCATATTTAAGTTATCATTTATGATCCATTATACGTCATTGTGAAATTTAGGATGAATAATTAAAAATTAATCAAATTATATAGTTACAAGATATATTTTGAAACTAATCCTAGTATAATTGCATTATATGTAACACCAAGAATCAAATTTGGGGCATTTGATGTAGGCTTTAAACACTATTTTTGATATAACGAGTGATGCTAAATCTAATGAATAATTAATATAGTCTATATCAAAAACTTGTCATTTGTCAAATTTGACAATTTTTATGCTCTTAATAAAAAATAAAATAAGTTCCACATCATATAGGTATGTAAGATAAAATGTTAAATAGATTTTTTGCAACTTTCATAATAGATTAAAATAAATGAGATTGATGACATGTTTGTTAATTACACTATCCACTAAAGTTCGAACTCAAAGTATGATATACATAAGAGATAAGATCAGAATAGTGGACACTCTATCTTTGATTTTCAATAAAAAATATCAACATAGACTCGCGCCCTATGAAAAAATATGATTTTTTTAAAGATTTTGATTAACTGTCCATTTACAATGACTTTGAAGTATTGAAAAAAAAAATTAGTGATTGAAAGAATATTTTTATAGTAGTAATGTCTTCACCCGTGACCCAGGAACAAATTTGCAGCTGTGGGACAAATTCCCTCCGAGTCTGGACAAACATGGTTGTCAGTCAGCTATATGGAATGCAATTTGTTGGCCTTGAACGTCTCTTACAAATATATACTTGATAGCGCCTTCATATACATATTATCCTAAAAAATTCCGTCGTTTCCTCTGTAATCTTGTAACGGAAATGAATGAGATGGGCTAATTACCGACTCCAGGACTAGGAGTCGATCCAAGAATCCGTTCCTTCGCTCCTTTTTCCCCCGACATAGGGACTCTAGAAACCTGCATGTGACCGACCCCTGGGCTGGGTTCTGATGTGGATAGGCGCTGCGCTTTGAGCCGAGGAGACTCCTGCTCTGCATCGCTCCCGGTTCGATTCTGCCTAAATCGGAACTCCAGATAATTGGCCTTGTCTTCTGTGGCATTGTTTACAGAGGCGATCCAGGGCTTCACCCCTGCCGTCTCTTCGCATGCCAGCTCAGCTTCCAAATTTTGTGGGGCAATATACAATTCTTTGTTCTCCACCAGTACTCTCCCAGCGCTACAGACCTTCAATCCAACCAGGAGCAAACAGAAGAGATGTACCCACATTTTCATATGAATCTTCATCATATTACTAGTTGAGAGTTTGAAAGCTTTGATTCAGAAGAATAGGCCCGCGATAGCTAAACAAAAAGTTCCCGATCACTTCTTTATTTTCTCTACTCCAGAGGATGAGAAACTGGCTGAGAATTGAACTAACTGATGGACTTGATGGTCCTGGGATGCGCTATTTAATACTGTCCAGAGGAGGGTAGGCGTGGATTTAGTTGGAAGTTTCTTATACAATGCAGCAATTCGTTTAAATTTTATTCAAACACGGAAATCAGTGTTTGTATTTGAGATGATTCAAACGTGGAAAACCAAGGGTTGAACTGTAGAAACAACCTCACTGCTTACGTCATATATTCTTGCCGGCGTCGTGGTATCTTCCCTCTAATGATCTAAGCCCATGTTTTGTTAGAATTTATTCTTCTCTCGTGAGTCGCCATTACTGAAATAATGTTTTCAATTCCTTGGGGAAGAAGTCTTCGTTGAAAAGGACTGAAACCTCACATGAATGGAGGACAATGTATTCATGGTCCAAAAAGACAGCTCTGCCCTTTGCTAAGCGTATGACTTTCCGCAACGTGGTACGACTTTTAAAACCTATGCGACAAATTTTATCATATCTTTCTGAACATATCTAGTTGTCATATAAATATCAGGATTCGTTGTTATATTTATAAGTTTGACTGGTAAAACTATACAGTTGAATTCTGATTGCAATATCATAATTTGATACATCTTGAAAAATTCTTTTTATTTATCAATATCTAGTTTTCGTTTTAATAATCTAATTCTATATGAATGTTATTTCTATACTTAAACACACGAGATAGAAGATTGACTAAGGCAATTTGTTAAACAACATTACCATTTCCTGATGTCCCCTATATTTCAATTTGAGATTATGGAATGATGTACCTATTTGTAAGTGGGATTAGGGGCAACAAGTGAGAATATAACTTTTCAAAAAAGTTTAGATTTTTTTTAGAGAATGAGTCCCCAGCTCTAAAACGGATGCAATGCTCAACTCTCACTATTGCAATGTCAATTCATTGTTCAAAACATTCCTTTTTATTATTGCACCATCCAATTTTTTAGAAAAAAATCTTAATAGTTTTTAGATTCATGCTAGAGCTTCTTTTAGACCTTCTAAAGCCATTTCTAGTTCTAGATTTGACATTCAAACCTACACATGTATGTCTTTTATATTACTATATCATTTGAATAAGAGTTTTTCGATTTTATGACACATTCTCTATTTTCTAGCTCATATATTTAAATCGTAGTGCATCCATTGTTGTACTTTCATGTTTAAATTTGATTAATACTAATAAATATAATAGAAACAATCTATTAATCCTAATACAATGTACAAATGAGGGCTTTCCTTTTTGTTCTTTTAGCAAAGAAGTAGGAACATGAGTGTTCCTTCTATTACACGTAGTGTCATAAGTTTGGCTAACAAAAAAATGAATATCATGAGGAGCTTCACATAGGAAAATAGGGAAACAAGAGAAGGAAAAAAATAAAGAGGGGTTCCCTCATTCAAAACAATATTAGGAGGGAAGAAGGAAGAATTATGGATGCTTGTATTTATAAATTGTAAAGGAAGAGAGTGTGTGTGTTTCTTATAAGAATTGAAGTAGTTGCTATTAGCCCTTGATGACATGTGTAAGTTGTGCCATATGACATAAAGGGGAAGTAGCATAATGATTTATTTGTGTTACAATAGGGAGGAGAATACATGGCTGAGTTTGATTCATAAAGTGACCAATAAACATGTTGAATTAAACTGTTGAAATACATCCTTGTGTAAAATATTTTTATAATGACACAATTTACTCATGGAAGACATGTTAAATTTTGTATGTACAATATGGGATTTTCATTATTAGATGATGTAGTTAGGGAAAAATATTTAGAAGAATGAGCAAGCAAGGGAACATGTATATCATGGGGTGCAAACAAGGTAGTATAATGGGAAATATAAAAAGGGATGGAGTGATCCTTGCCCATAAGAGGTCCTGTTGACATCGAAGGAAGGGTGGCCAAGAAAGAGTTACGAGGAGATTCATAAATGTCCAATGTAGCGTGAAGCTCAAATAATGTGTTTTTAAGAAGTTGACGATGCTATCATTCGTAACATGGTCCTTAAGACTAGGATCATCCACCAAAGCAAGTGGGTCATGACAAGAATAAGACTAAGATATAACATGATATGAGGTAGAAGTGATGGTAGCCTTGGGGGATAATATACATCACAAGGAATGTGAGACTCACCATAACTAATGGAAGATTTAATAAACACATCAAAATACAGATTATTTGGAGAACCTCATGGATCATGTGGGAAAGAATTATCAATTATTGTAGGGATGTGATCGTCAAGAGTATAAAGGAGAGAGCAAAAGGACTCACAATACCTCGATACATCCATGGGTGGAAACACATTTAGATACGAAATATAAGTGGGAAAAGGAGGATCATCATTATGAACTATAGGAGGTGTATCCCAATGGGAGAGAAAGAAGAGGGTGGAGAAGACGTATATATAGAGAAGAAAACCATACATCCAAAGAAAGGTTTGAATCAAGAGACGTGGCATAGGACATGCAAATTTTTAAGTCATGAGGATAAGTTATAAGGAAGTGATAAAATGTGGGGTAATGGTAAATACGAGCCATAATATGGTCAAAGGAAGGAGACGAAGGGGTAAGATTTAGGGAAAACTAACATGGTCAAGAATGTGAGGGTAGGTAGTAAAGATTTGGTAACAAAAGTGATGATCAAGAAAGTTGAAATGAAGGGAGGAAAAGGAAAGGGGAGAAAACATGGTAATATAAGGAAAGACCAAGGATGGTTAGAGATTTGGAAAATAAGTTTGAAGAGAATATATTGAAAGTTTAGGAAATGTTGAAACATGTGTTGTGATTGGTATTCCTAGAGTTGTATCGAAGATACATGTATAGATAAGTATTGTTGAAGGGGTTGATCAAGTGTCTATAGATTTTTTTTTAGGCTGAATCAAATGAAGAAGATAATTGTTTGGCCAAAAGCCCATATTTTTCTCCATAATTGACTTGGGGGAAAGATATGGTTAGTGACCCCAAAATTTTTTGGGATATTTTCATTTTTAAAAGGAAAAATATTTTTTATTTTGAAGGAAGAAATTTGGAAATGTTAGAATATTAAAAGTTTACATTTTTTTATTCATGCTAAGTTCACAAAAACATAGGTTAACTTTTGCTACATTTAGAAATGAAAGTAGCTTTATTTACTTACTATGTATTTACATAGATCATTATATTCATTCATTCTATTACATTTATTAACATAAACATAAATAACAACAAAAGAATTTGAGAAAATGCAATAGAGTTAGGAATATAAAACTATGATAATGTTATCATTTAAGGAACACATGAAAATATTAAGATAAAGCATCCTTGGCTCATTAATTGAAATATTTCAACCATAAACAAGTTTTAGAACACATACATAGTTGCCTTTAGAATCACAACCATATCTTAAGAAACTATGATAGCGATCATAAAGTTGTAGTACTGACCTTGGGAAACATGTAGGCATCTAAAGTGGAATAGGTTATTGAGAATTGTATAACTATGGTGCTATCATATAGGCTACTCTAATAACCTAAAAAATGTTGTATAACCTAAAAGAAAATGGACACAAATTTTCTTGTATATCTAAATGAACATTATAGTGAATTTTGTCCTAATTTGTTGTGGAATATTAGATTTAATCTCCCTATATTAAGATCTTAATAGCATAATTTTATGTCTCAAGAAGGAAAAATGGTTAGTTCTATATAATATTTGTGTAGGTCAAATTGTAGAGTTTTTAAGTCTTATAAATTTAATAACATTATAATTTTATATTTATAACTAAATAAAACGCTGAATGTAAGAAATGCTATTTTTCTTAATTCACATTTTTCTATGTGACATCATCTACTTTTAATTTAGTATTTTTCTTGAGATAGATTTATATACTCTCCTTTTTTCTTTTTATATTATCTCTTTCTAAATCATAAAATAGTTTTAATCTTCTTCCGATTAAAGGGTTGTAGTTCAATTGGTTGAGTACAATTGATGGTATGTTTATTAATTACACTATCCACCAAAATTTAAACTCGAAGTATGATATACATAAGAGATGAGACCAGAATAATACAACACTCAAGCTTTAATTCTCAATTAAAAATATCAACATAGACTCATGCTCTATGAAAAAAATATGAATTTTTTTTCAGATTTTGATTAACTGAAGTTTAAAGGGTCTATTTACAATGTTTTTGAAGTATTGAAAAAATAAATAGTGATTAAAAGAATATTTTTGTAGCAGTAATGCCTTCACCCGTGACCCAGGAACAAATTTGCAGCTGTGGGACACATTCCCCTTTGAGTCTGGACAAACATGGTTGTCAGTCAGTTATATGGAATGCAATTTGTTCGCCTTGACCGTCTCTTACAAATATGTACTTGATAGCACCTTCATATACATATTATCCTAAAAAAATCAGTCGCTTCTCCTCTGTAATCTTGTAACAGAAATGAATGAGATGGGCTAATTACCGACGCCTGGACTAGGAGTCGATCCAAGAATCCGTTCCTTCGCTCCTTTTTCCCCCGATTTAGGGACTCTAGAAACCTGCATGTGACCGACACCTGGGCTGGGTTGTGATGTGGACAGGCGCTGCGATTTGAGCCGAGGGGACTCCTGCTCTGCATCCTCCCCGCTTCGATTCTCCCTCAATCGGAACTCCAGATAATTGGCCTTGTCTTCTGTGGCATTGTTTCCAGAGGCGATCCAGGGCTTCGTCCCTCCTGTCTCTTCGCATGCCAGCTCACCTTCCAAATTTTGTGGGGCAGTATACAACTTGTTGTTCTCCACCAGTACTCTCCCAGCGCTACAGACCTTCAATCCAACCAGAAGCAAACAGAAGAGATGTGCCCACATTTTCATATGAATCTTCATCATATTACTACTTGAGAGTTTGAAAGCTTTGATTCAGAAGAATAGGCCCACGATGTTTAAACAAAAAGTTCTCGATCACTTCTTTAGTCTGTCTACTCCAGAGGGTGAGAAACTGGGTGAGAATTGAATGAACTGATGGACTTGATGGTCCTCAGATGCGCTATTTATGGCTGTCCAGAGGAGGGTAGGCGTGGATTTTCGAATTTTATCTGGATTTACTTGGAAGTTTCGTTTACATTTTAGATTGTTCAAACATGGAAAACCAAGGGTTGAACTGTAGAAACAACCTCACCGCTTACGTCATAGATTCTTGCCATCGTCGTGGTGTCTTCCCTCTAATTATCTACGCCCATGTTTTGTTAGAATTTGTTCTTCTCTCGTGAGTCGCCATTACTGGAATAGTGTTTTCAATTCCTTGGGGAAGAAGTCTTCGATGAATAGGACTGAAACCTCACGTGAATGGAGGACAGCTCCGCCCTTCGCTAAGCGTTTGACTTTCTCCAACGTGATACGACTTTTAAAACCTATGCGACAAATTTTATCATATCTTTTCTCGTATTGAACATATCTAGTTGTCATTTTATGTAACCTAATTCTATATGAGTGCTATTTTTAGGCTCAAATACACGAGATAGGAGATTGACTAAGGCAATTTGTTAAACAATATCACCATTTCCTTAGATTCCCTATGTTTCAAATTAGGTTTATGAAGATTATGGAATGATGTGTCTATTTTGTAAGTGGGATTAGGGGCAACAAGTGAGAATATAACTTTTCAAATACTTGTAGATTTTTTTGGAGTATTAGTCAAGTCACCAGTGATTTAATGCTCAACACTCCGTGTAGTGTTGCAATGCCAACTCATTATTCTAACATTCTTTTTTATCGTTGGACCACCTAACTTTTTAGAAAAAAAATCTTAATAGCTTTTAGATTCATGCTAGAGCTTTCTTTAGACTTTCTAGAGTCATTTCTAGTTCTAGTTTTGACATTCAAACTTACACATGTTTGTCTTTTCTATTGCTTTCTCATTTGAATAAGAAAATTTCAATTTTATGACACATTCTTTATTTTCGAGCTCATATATTTAATAGTGTAGATCAAATCGCGATGCTTTCATTATTGTACTTTCATGTTTAAATTTGTTAATGCTACTAAATATAATAGAAATAATCTATTAACCCTAACACAATCTACAATTTATGGTTTTCCTTTTTGTTCTTTAAGAAGCGAGTTGATAATGCTATCATTCTTAACATGGCCCTCAAGACTAGGATCATCCACCAAAGCAAGAGGGTCATGATAATAATAAGAGTAAAATATAGCATGATATGAGGTAGAAGTGATGGTAGCCTTGGGGGATA
This sequence comes from Sequoia sempervirens, assembly GCA_007258455.2. Lineage (NCBI taxonomy): Eukaryota > Viridiplantae > Streptophyta > Pinopsida > Cupressales > Cupressaceae > Sequoia > Sequoia sempervirens. Next base: position 646,941,229 of record VDFB02000003.1, read on the forward strand.
ATATACATCGCAAGGGATGTGAGCCTCACCATCACTAAAGGAAGATTTACTAAGCACATCAAAATAAAGTTTATTAAGAGAACCACATAGGTCATGTGGGAAAGAATTATCAACTATTGTAGGGATGTGATCATCAAGAGTGTAAAGGAGAGGGGAGAAGGAATCACAATACCTTGATACATCCATGGGGTGGAAATAAATGTTTAGATAAGGAATAGAAGTGGGAAAAGGATGATCATTATTATGAACTATAGGAGGTGTATCCCAATGGAAGAGGAAGAAGAGGGTGGAGCATAAGTATATATAGATGAAGACCATACATCCAAAGAAAGGTTAGTATAAAGAGAGATGGCATAGGACATACAAATGTTTAACTCATGATGATACATTATAAGGAAGTGAGAAAATGTGGGGTAATGGTAAATACAAACCATAATATGGTCAAAGGAAGGAGAAGAAGGGTACCTAAGATTTAGGGAAAAAATAACATGGTCAATAATATGAGGGTAGGTAGTAAAGATTTGGTAACAAAAGTGACAATCAAGAAAGTTGGCATGAAGGGAGGAAAAGGAAAGGGGAGAAGCTATGGTAATAGAAGGAAATACCAAGGATGGTTAGAGAATTAGAAAATAAGTTTGAAGAGATTATATCAAGTCTAGGAAATGTTGAAACATATGTTGTGAATGGTATGTCTAGAGTTGTATCAAGGAAAAAGGTATACAAGAGTGTTGTTAAAGGGGTTGATCAAGTGTCTATACAACATTTTTTATGTTGAAACAAATGAAAAATATAACTATTTAGCCAAAAGCCAACTTTTTTCTTCATAATTGACTTGGGGAAAGATACGGTTAGTGACCCCAAAATATTTTTGGGATATTTTTATTTTGAAAGGAAAAATAATTTCATTTTAAAGGAAGAAAGTTGGAAATGTTAGAATATCAAAAGTTTACATTTTTTATTCATGCTAAGTTCAAAAAAATGTAGGTTAGATTTTTCTACATTTAGAAAGGAAAGTAACTTTATTTACTTACTATGTATTTACCTAGATCATTATGTTCATTCCATCTATTACATTTATCAACATAAATAACAACAAAAGAGTTTGAGAAAATACAATAAAGTTAAGAATGTAAAACTATGATAATGTTATAATTTAAGGAACAAAGTTAAATATTAAGATAACGCATCCTTGGCTCATTGATTGAAAATATAGTTCAAATATAAAGAATTTTTAGAAATTGGGTCTTAGAACACATACAAAGGTGACTTGAGAATCACAACAATGTCCTAAGAAACTATGGTAGCAATCATAAAGTTGAAGTATTGACCTTGGGAAACATGTAGACATCTAAAGTGGAATATATTATTGAGAATCATATAACTATGATACTGCCATATAGACTTCTCCAATAACCTAAAAAGTGTGCTACTGACTTAAAAGAAAATGAGGCAACTTTTCTTGTATCCAAATGAATATATTATAGTGAATTTTGTCCTAATTTTACATCCTTCCTAATGGTTGTGGAATCTTAGATAATTTGATCTCCCTATATTAAGATCTTAATAGCATAATTTTATGTCTCGAGAAAGAAAAATGGTTAGTTCAATATATACAATATACTACTAATTTATAAAATAAAGATTAAAATGTATTTTTATAAAGTTAAATCCAAGTTATCAATTTCAAAAACATAAAAGGCCAAGATAAGTTTTCTTTGTATGTTTAAAATTTAGTTTGCACAAGTGGACACTATCATTATTGTACTAGTGACCAAGGTCACTATCACAATCATGTTAATGTTAAGGTGGATATAATTTTTAGAAGGTTGAGAATAAGTAGAAAAATAATATAGAAGTAGAATGGGGAATATTTGATATCTAAATGAAGGGTTTAAATTTTAGAAACAACTAAATGAGTCCTAAAATATGTCTAATGAAACTTATCATAAAATTATTGTATACCATATATAGTGAGAATTGCAAAGCATGCAATTTTTAAATATACAATATAAACTTAATATTTCATTTTTCGATTATATTTCATAAGGAGGAAAATGGAACAAGTCATGGCCTATATCTTTTTAATGTACTCCACATGTTGGTGATATGAGTTGTGGACCCCAAATCCCTAAGGTTGTATAGTCCCCCAAGTACTAGGGGTATCAAAATCAAGAAGAGTATCACAAAACCAATTGTTTAGGTTGGGAAATTTAGGACCAATTATTGAGGTGAGTAATACCTCATTCACTTCTATATTTTCAAGGCCAAGGGGGGTCTCCATAAGGTTCCATAATAAAGATCATAGTGGAATTACAACACTCACCCTAACACAAACCATATCTACTATATGGGGCACTCCTATTCTGGTTTTCACTTTGTGCCTATATGTTGGTTTGGGGAATTTAAGGTTAAAAAACATATTAAAATAGATGATCTACCACATAAATAGATCAATGAATTTGTTTTATAATAACCCCTTACAATTCTACATATATTCAAACATGGTATTTGGAACACACTAGAAAAGATAAAATGAAAAGGATGTTTGTATTGAGTTTTTTTATTGTGTAGAGGATGATGGGGAGAAGAAGCTAGTAATAGACTAGTGCCTTTATCTAGCTTGGCAAAAAAGTCTCTAAAATTCATATAAAATATATATTAATTTAAACCAATGTGATACCTTAATCAAGACACCACAAAAGTATGCCTTTCAAAATGCACAAGAAAATTGGGCTCTACACATACATTTGAAAAGTTCTTGAAATGGATAGATGTAGAATATAAAGTGAGTCTACTTAGTAATTAGAAAACATACTAGTAAATTTCCTTTATTAATATGAGAAGATGTACCTTGCAAAAGGTTTACAACGATTTTATTGTCATCTGACAGACCAACTAATAAAAATGAAATTTTAAATTATATACCATGCATAGGAAGGCACTCAATTAATGTTAAATATACCTTTAATGACTTGATCTACAATGGTTACAACTATTATTACATGCTATGGATAAACCTATATCATTACAATAACAAAAATGGAATACCCAAATCCAAAACTATGAACCCTTTGTTTATGTTGTGTGATTCTTCTTTCTAATATGCCCCTCTCCTGTCTAATGTAATTCCACCCTCCCCTTGAAAATAAAATTGAAATGAATATATTCCAGTATTGCAAGTCACTTAGAATGGAAAGCATGCAAACTTGCCTGCATTTCTTGAAAATCCATGATCTTCTACAACTCAGATGATGGCCATGTCTTTATATATGTATTTTCCATCATGTCTAGGTCATGTATTGATGTGCCCTTAGAGTACGAACAACTATATTCCTTCAAAAATCATTAGTTTTAGTCATTAGTTTCATCCACAAAGGGAAAGAAAGTGGTTGAAATAAATTCCCATGGTTGAATGAGCCATGGAATATACATTAATGACATCTAAGTGAGGCAAGAGAGTAGGTGGAAGATGAAAATGGTTGTTGGGAAAGTAAGTGGAGTGCCACTATGTTTGGCACTCACAACCCTTTTAAAATGCACTTTATGATAACACAGGCTACCTACTTCCTCATCACACCTTCACCTTGTTTATTTGGCATGCTGAGCACTTATCAACATTAAGGATGTGATTTGTAACACAAACTAGATCCTTGATGTATGGAATAGGGCTCCTCTCTAGTTCCTCAACTTTTTTCTCTTCACATGTTGGCACTTTGGAAAAATAATAGGATTCATAGGCACTTGGCATTAGTGCTTGGACCATTATTGGAAACCATAGGTGGTTCAAGAAACACATTGAATATCTTGCAAATGATATTATCATGTAAGGTTTGCTTAATCACTAACTCATCTATTTAAATTAATGATGTGACAAGGGAAATGTGCTAGGCTCATACCTTCTGAAATGTAGCATAGTCATGCCAAGTATCTTTTTGACACACTCTCCTTATATTATTCAATCTAAAGAGGTTAGACCCACCTACTCACTGAGTCAATTATATCAGACAATCATACAACACTTTATAAGTGTTAGTGTTGCCATCATATTTTGTAACAAAAGGTGGGAGGTAACATAGGAAAAAAAATCATAGTAAAATATAGGCCCATCTAAAATATCTTAGACTGATTATAAAAATAGGCCAACGAAGGAAAAATCTAGAGGGAACTTTGAGAAAAATATTAAGAATAGTTTGGGGCACCAACATTGGCTCTAGTTGGATACGTGTGCCTCTTACAGGCATAACAATAATATATAATCTTTGGGTAAACAAAAATTTGGAAAAAAACAAATATTGGGACTAACACACAAATAACAAACATATTTACAAGGTGAACTCATAGCCAATTAGCATGACAACACATAGGCAAAAAAGAATAGTTGTGAGACAAAATTTTAACACAATGCAAGAAAAAATTATAGAGGATGGAAGGAATTACTTTCCTCTGTCAAACTCTATCCTATTGAAGGAACTAATTTACCTCAACTTGAAGCTATCATTATCACCTAATTGAAACAAATGTAGCCTTCTCATTTCATGTGCAAACTTGTGATTTCATTTGAGAAAATGAAGAATAAATTTACTATCAATCTTGCCATTGCATGAAAACCAAAAATAATAGACTACCCCACCCTTATAAATTGCATCATTTAATTGGGGGCAAGATTTGAAAACTTAGATAAACACCACAAGAAACCATGGTATTTTCATACTTTCTGACCTCCATGGATGAATTAATGCAACAAGAAAAAACGTCAAATTCAAAATGAAAATAAAAATATGTCTCTTTATTGACTTGATATGCACAAGGAAGCTCATCCTCTAATAAATCAAACTAAAACATTTGAAGCTCTAGCATATAAGAAACTTGAGCAGCTGACTGATCATCAACTTGGATAATTTATTGCTGCTCAACACTACTAGAAATGGTATGTTGGGCCTAGGTAAAGCAATATAAATTGGATACACTATAATCTACATTATGATAAGTTACATATTTTTTATCAAGAAAAGCTTCATTTTCACTTTTTCTCACTTCTGGGACAACTGACGACCAACATAGCTCACTATCACTTATGTTGATGCAATCTTCATTAGCACAATAATTTTGATCATGAGACACCACATAAGATGATTTATACTCTTCAAATTGTCTCACTATTTTATCTCTATCTTGGTAACTTGTTGAGGAATATGTGTTTCTAAAATAATACTTATGACATATATTTCCTTTCACATTCCTTTTTTTGCAACAATCTCAATTTATGACCTCATTGAAATATAGTGTGCATGAGAAAGACAAAATTTTGCATACCAAAGAAATAAGTTCTCATATTAATCCATATGATCACCTACAAATGATTTATCTAGTTGAATGTAGGTGCACACATTGTCATCGTCTTCTATATTGTGGTCACACACTACACCAATTCCTTCATCTAACTCCTCGCAAACAACTTAGTCATCACTTGATATCGTTCTTGATCCACTTGAGACTCCATGTAGTCACTATCCACAATAAATTTTTCATCACCCACAACATTTTTTCATGGGGATACATATTTTTTTAACCATATTATTTCTCAGACTATCAATGAAATCAAGGCACATGTGTGCTTGTTGCATGTTAATAAAATTAAACTCTTCCCATATTGAATTAAAACCTAGAGTAAAATCATATGTTCCACTTGGAAAATATCAATACAACAAGTGTGTTAGTTCTAAATTCATTTGGGATCTTGGAAAGAGCAATAACAAACATGTGGCTAATTTCTATGCTAGACTCTCCCTCTTACCACTTACTATTTCTTTGTTCTTCAAAAAGAGAAAAAAGGTCTAGATGCAAAGTGAATTCCTCTTCAAATGCAACCACAAGTTGATTTCATGAAGCAAAAAAATTCTTAGGGAAATCATGATACCAATTCTTTGTCTTTCCCTATAGTGACCTAACATAAAATCTCATCCACATGTCTTCATCTTCAAACTAAAATATTTTCATGAATTTTGAAAATACCTCGACATGTGCATCCAATTCTTGATGATCATATCCATTAAATCTAGGCATTAATATAAAGATTGAAACCCTCATTGTTTTCCTCTCATAGTCAACCCAAGAAAGTCTTGTAAATGGGATCAAGTGGAGCCACAGGGTATGGATAAACCTATTTTTTATAAAAACAAGGCATATATTTGATTGTAGGGCATTAAATGTTTATTCATATTGTTTCAATCTTATTGACCTCATCTATCCTTAACTTTTTTTCAACTATGGATGTTTGTAGATTTGAATGTGAATTTTAGTTTTCTTATACTATGTATGAACAACATGGAGTTCCATTCTCATAATATTCTTGGATATTTTATCTATCATATCATCTAGGTTTTGAACAATATGTCACATTTTCTAAAGTACCTCTAGGGTATATGAGTCCATTCCAGCTATCCAAAGATGGTTATGATTACTTGTGCAAGAAAAAAAATAGATGAAAAATAATATGTTTCTTTTCCAAGAAAGAAAACATGCTTCAAATTTTAGAAAGAGAACAAGGTAACTTATCCTTACATTTAGATACTTTGATTTTTATTCACAAAAGATGAACAACAACAATTTTTTTTTAATTCTTTGATAGTAGAGTTACCACCTTATAAAAGTGAGGAAATCCTTGAAGTACCATGGACCTCCAAGGAAAGTTTATGATTTTGAATTATAGACACCAATAGAGTATTCAATGTCTTCTCAATCCAACAACCATTCTAATATAATTTCTAGTGCTATATTATTGGTGTAAGTTGATAGGTTTCCAAACTCACCCAAATAAAATGCAAACTACAAACTTTCTATTATTGAGGTGTTTCAAAATGTATCGAATTGAATACAACCCAAAAGGGCTAACATATCCTAAAAATAACACTAATTTGTTGGTGATATGGGTTGTGGACCCAAAATCCCTAAGGTTTGATAGTCTCCCAAGTGCCAAGGGTATCAAAATCTGGAAGAGTATCACAAAACTTGTGTCTATGTTGGGTAATTTAGGACCAATTATTGAGGTGGGTAAGACCTCCTTCACTTTTGGCTATGCAAGGCTAATGGGGTTTCCCTAAGGTGGTATAGTAGATATCACCATGGAAGTATGAAAATTACCATAACTTAAACCATACCTGTTGCATAGTGCTAATGGTCAAAGCACTAACCCCAAGTGCCACTAGATCCTAATGTTTCACCAAAGTGTCGACATGTGTGAGGTGAAAAACTTGAGAAACTAGAGTGGATCCTTGTTCTGTGCATCAAGGATTTGGTTCATGTTTCAAACCACATCTTTAGTGTTGGTAGGCACTCAATGCACTAGATAAAGAAAGTTAAGGTGTGATGAGGAAGTAGGAAGCTTGTGTCATCATAAAGTGTATTTTAAAATGGTTTTGAGTACCAAAAGTAGTGGTGTTCCATAAATACTTTCCCAAACACCTTCTTGTATCTTCCACCTACTTTATTGCCTCTCTTGGACACCATTAATGTATCTTCTATGGCTCATTCAGCCACCAAATTCCCTTTTTGGATTCCATTAATGACCAAAAGAAACACAGGCTATTGAATCAATAGTGTCCTCCCTACTCCATGAGCACATTGGGACCTAATTCTATATCAGTGCTATTGTTGGGTTCATACGCACCAGAGAGGCAACTGGCTATCAAAGTCCGCTAAGCAACACCACCATTCCTTCATGTCCGAAGATTTTGGAGTGAAGTGCCTATTATGTAAGTAGTTCACTCGTATTATGTAAGTAGGATCAGGGCCCATAAGTGAGAACAAAATTATTCAAATAATTATAGTTCTTTGGAGTCGAAGTCACCATCTGCCTAAAAGGGATGCAATGCCTTCCACTCATTAGTGCAATGTCTCTACATTACTTCAACATCCTTTTTTATTTGTTACTGTCTAACTGTCCAATAGCTTTAAGATTTATGTTGTCAGATCTTTCTCTAAATTAAATCCTGTAACATTCATTATCTGAACATGCATATTTTTTTCTATAATTCTTTTGTTTCAATGATAATTTCTCAATTTTATAATACATTCTTCATTTCCTAGTTCTTATATTAAATAGTGTATATTAAATTGTAGTGCTTTCATTCTTATACTTTCATGTTTAAATTTGGCTTACACTAATATATAATAGGAAGTTTTTATTAATTCTAATATAATATACATCTTAGGGTTTCCTTTTTTCTTATTTCAATAAAGAATTAGGAACATGGGGTTCCTTCTATTACACCTATTATTATTATTATTGTGACTGATAGAATGAAAATGAATATCACAAGGAGCCTCATGTAAAACAATAGGGAAAGATAAAGGAGGAATGGAAACATGAAGATAATTATTAGGGAAAGATGAGGAAAGGAATAAGGAGGGGTTTCCTCATGGAAGGAAATTTGAGGAGGGAAGAAGGAAGTATCACTAGAAGAAGAATGAATGTTCATATTTTGCAATTGTATAGGAAGAGAGTTTGGTTGTTTCTTAGTAGAATTGAAGTACTTGCTACTTAAGCACTATTGATTACATGTGTAAGAAGTTGCACCGTATGGCATAAAGGGGAAGTGAAAGATTGCTATTATTGTGTTACAAAAGAGAGAAATACTTGGTTGATTTTTATTTATAAAGTGATTAATAAGTTACATGTTCATTAATGAATATAAATAAGGGGAAAACATGCCATATAACATAAATCATTGAATTCCATCCTTAGGTAAAGTATTAGGAAAATAAAAATAAGAATAATTTTGTAATGACATAATTCATACATGTTGAAGCCATTGAATTTTTTAAATGCAATGTTGGTTGGTAGGGGTTTAAATATTTAGAAGAATGAGTAACAAAGGAAGTATGTATATCGTGGGGTGTAGACAAGGTAGTATAATGGCTGATAAACAATGAATGAAGTAGATCCATGCCCATAAGAGGTTCTGCAACACCAAAGGAAGGGTAGTGAAGAAATATTTATGAGAAGAGACATAAATGTCCAATATACTATGAAGCTCAAATAATGTACATCGTTTAAGAAATGGATGATAATTCCATCACACCTAAATTAGTCCTCAAGGCTATGATCATTCACCGAAGAAAGAGTATCATGATAAGAAAAATATTAAGATATACAATGAGGGCATGAACAAAAAATTGTGCGACCTAAAAAAGGATACAACCTCTTTTTTCTCCATTACAAGAAAAATACAAGAACATTATGATGTGCTCATTATTTTCTTGTGATGAAAACAAAAAAATAGCAGGTAAAATGCAATTTAGCTTGATTTCATTTGTCCCAAACATCCAAATGTGATAGAGGAATACTGTGAGTACATTTTCAAGCCATTGGAGTGGATTCAACACAACACCATGCCACTACCATGTCTATAATATTGAGTAGGTAATATTTCTATCTTTTAAGTAGTGTAAATTAGAATTAAATTCATTTGCCAATTATTTTAGCTCAATTTTTTAAATTTTTTTTTTACGAATTGAAATTCCTTCAACACCCAAAAAATTAATTCACCATACCATGTGCATGAGGAAAATTTTACTAAAGACTAGGAAAAATATAAATCTCTTCAAACTCCTTTGTCCATTAGCCGCCATTCTTGCAAGATAAACAAATTAATTAGAGAAAATTGAAAAAAACTCCAAATTTTGGTTAAAATGTTAAGAAAATTTAATGTAAAAGTGCACATGAAAAAGTCCTTGCCACATCTTTATAATGCATTATTTATCAGATATATTCCATTGGTTTCCATAAATAAACATATGCTAAAATCAAAGGGAGAATGGATAAAACAAATATCCTAAAAAATTATCATATAAACAAGTAAAAAAGAAAAATAAATAAATCAAATATCTATGCATTTTTTATTATCTCAAAACCAATGCACTCGTGTACAAAAGTTACAAAATGTTCTCTATTCATTGGGTCCAATACCAAAGAATAAGGTATAATTTTGAGATCTAGGTGGTGGACGGTTTCTCACCATCTCCCATGCAAAAATAATGAGGTACACGAATATTTCTCGAGAAAATTCTCTTATGAGATTATTCTTAATAAGATTCTATTTTTGTATGTGTGATTTCTAGGGTAGAAATAAAAGCTCTACATAGAATAGTGATGGGGTGCATTATGCCTAAGAATAGCCATTGAAATACCTAACTAGGGAAAATTAACATGTAAGGATTGCTCTTATTGTGAAAAATATTTTTGAGGTGGAAACCTTATAATTTTTCAATTTCATCACAAAAAAATTATCAGAACATAAAAGACACTTTTTGTGGGGTGATGAGGGTGAATCTCTTAAGTATTGACGATCACCACACCTTTTTCACTATTGTCAATCTATCTAGGATTATGGGTACGAGGATGATCAAGATATACACATTGGAGAGGATACTCCATAGTTTCAAGAGTAATGTGATATAGGGCCAAGAGTAAAATACTTCCATATTAGATAGTTTCAATGTTCTCTAGTTTTTCTTCTCATAATATTCATTATGATTGAATATTTATGTGAATATGATTTTGTGCTTCTGAGTTCCTTTTAAATACTAGATGTCAATATGATAGTACTAAAGCCAACAAGAGTCCTCTTGTGAAGGTATGACAATATATAGGATTCATTCTTAATCTTCTTATAGTTTATTATTAGTGGTGGCCATATAGGTTTGCTTCTACTACATTAAGGACCATATCTCCATGAGATATATCAAGAGATTAGGTTGATGTCAATTATAATTAAAATTATAACATACAAATAAAATAATATTATATGATTACCCTTCGTAATGATAGATCGATGGATTGACACATTGATACATGATCAAGACCTCATTCACATAATTAGTAATTTTTACTTTTGAACTAGTTATCCTATGATTTATCTATGAATTATTTCCTTATTTAGAAACCCTCTTGGGTATTCAATTTAAAATAAATTGTAATCCATATCCATTTTTGAAGAATAGGTCTAGAATAAGTTAAAATGGTGAATCTTTACTCATGGACATAATTACCCTACCTAGGAAATTTATTAGCCTTAGATTGCAACACCTAACTCTAGTTGATAGGATCTTCAAAAGGGATGACAAATTTTGATGATAATTTAGAATAGCCACCTTTTTTCCTTATACCAATACAACGTAGGAGAGAGTCTCATTGTTGTGATAGGAAAATGATAGCCCTATCATGATAACCAATGATTACCTAGATTGTCCTCTTAAATTTACCCCTCACAAGTTTTAATATTTTATATGAAACTTATTTTAATGATCTCTTAAAAATAGTTAATACCATATCTCTTTGGTGAATATGTAACACCCCTCCCTTTTTGTACTTTGATAATCAGGCAATGTTTTCCTATGTTATGCTTCGATCATGTTAACAATTGAATTAATGATGCTTTATGCTTTGATTATGTTAATAATGTTAGATGCGTCAGTTAGTGAGATTGTATTGGTGAAGGGGACGGGGTTGTATCACTCGTTTGAGTGCCCTACGATTCTGAGATTTCCTCTTCACGGTGTGTCTGATCATATTATGTATATATGCACGTTCGACATGCTCTTTGTTGCAGGTTGGCAGGTACATGACATCGACTCCACCTGGTTTCCAGGTCTGAGCGTGTCCATTGACCAACGGAAATTATTTGGGAGATAGTAGCTAGGATTTCCGAACCAGGTCATCACCCTAGTCATATCATGTTGTTGGTTTGTCGTCGGGGTCAGTTGTTTTATCTTGGTCAATTCTCCTTAAGTGTTTATTTAATTTCAAGTTAAAGTTTATTTAATGACTTGCGTAGTTTGATTAATGATTAAACGTTTTTGGTTGCAAGCTAAAAGTGATTAATTAGCCTTTGGAAATTTCAAATGATGAATGTTTTGTCTTGTTGAGATGTGGGAAAATTAGTGGTTAGTTAATTAATTTAATTGAATTAATAAAATAATCTAATTTCGAATTAGAGTTATTTTATTGATAATTGGAATTAATTGTGTGAATTAATTAAATTACCCCTATGAATTAAAGTGTTAAAAGTTTTAAATGTTTTTGTTGAAATAAAATGCTAAAGTATTTTGAATTCAAATTGGAAATGGAAAATTGTTGAAAGTTATTAAAAATTCAAATGGGTTTCTCATGCAAAGACTTTGGGGAATAAAAGATATTTTCTAAATTAGTTGACTATTTTGGAAAGATATTTGTAAAGGGTTGAATATGAAATTGAAATGAAATTTAGTTTGAATTGGAAAGAGAGTTTGCATTTGCATTAGAATTTGAATTAGAATTAGAATTTGAATGTGAATTTGGGGAGTTGGAGAAAAAGGTTATATTTTATTTTTAGGGTTTTCTTTTAGCTCCATGGAATTTTTGTTTTTTTTTGGAATGCTTTTGGTGGAGAGGCTTGGAGGAGGCAAAAATGGTGGAGTTGAAGGTTTGCTTGGAAATCTCCATGTGGAAGCTTGTAAACCTTGGAGAAAACATAAGGTTCTATACTTCTTCCCCTCATCTTCTTGCTCATTGGAATGTTTGAAAACATAGTGTAGATTCAATAAAAAACTCATGGAAAAGCTTTTAAACTTGGTAATGGTGGATAGTTTTGGATTTGAAAACCAAATATGAAATTTTAACCAAGTCTTGGAAAGGAAAATCAAAGAAAACTCCATTGTTGATTTAGTGTTTGAAAACCCATTTACTTATTTTGAAATAAGTTTTAGTTATTGAATTGGGTTGGGATTATTTTTACAATTTGAGCATGAAATCAGGTTTTGGGTGCTCATTTTGGTAAATGCAACCTTCTATTTCAAGATTGTGTGACACCCACAAATTTATATTCATATATATAATTGTTTTTTTTGAAATTTTAAATTCTGGAAAAAAAATCTTTTAAAATTTTTGGAGTTTCGGGTCTGGTAAACAAAAACGCAGGTTTTAAAATAATATTAAATTTATTTTGTTGTTGTTTATTGTTGTGGGGTGGGTGGTCAAACTCCACCAGCCACCTCGTAGCCTACTGGGCCCAGGGTGTGGCCACAACGTATGGCCGGGCATTCCAAAGGCTGTGTAAAACCCCACTCGGTACATAAACCATGACTATGTGAAGCCTCACATAGGCGCTATCAACCCACCAGATCGTGTGAAGTTCCACTGTGTGTGCCTTAGGCCCTAGGTTTCCACCTTTTTCTTTTTTTGTTTTTAATTTCTATTTTTAGGTTTGGTTTATATATATATAATATATATTATATATGTAATATAATGTATAATATATAATATATTATATATATATATTTAATATTATTATAATATTATTATAATATTTAATTTAATTATATTGAATATGAAAATAATAGAAAATTTGGAATGAGTAAAATGAAATGAATGTTAGTTGAACGATGCAATTATTTAAGTGTTAGACTACCATTATGGTTGCAAAATTGTGAATCAAAGAAAATGTTTTTTTTTATCAAATGATGTTAGTCAATAAAATTGGTTGAATATGATTTGGTTGTGGTACTAAGGATGAAGGAACGACTTGATTTATTGCAATGATTTGGGATGGAATTTAGAGTTTTGATTAGATAAAGGCAAGGAAGAAATATGCGATTGACTGGGTTTAGGAAACCCGAATTTTAGTTTATTTAACTACTAGAAATACTCTTAATGTTTATTCTTCTTTGCTCGATGTTGGGAGTATGGGGTCATTGTTTGTAGTCTTCCAGATAGGGGTTGGTATCCTATTGTGGGTTGTCGTTATGAAAGTCACTTTTGGTGTGTCGTGGAAAATGTGCATAATTATACCATGTGGATCACCCGTTTTTTTTATGAGCAGGGATTTGTGCCTCCTTGGGTATAGGAGAGGGTAATGTATTTGTACCTCCTTGGAAGGAGTGGGTTTTCTTTGTATTTGGTTTCCTCCAATGTTTGGAGTGGGTTTTGTACGTTGTTTTCTCCAGTGTTGGAGTGAGTTCCTTGTTCTGTTTCCTCCTTGGTTTGGAGAGGTCGTGCTATCTAGTTTCTTTTGTGGTTGTGTTGTCAATAGGAGAGTGGCTCTTGGTGGGGGTCCGGCACACAAAGGGGCGCCAGGGTAACTCACCTAGAGTTTAACTAAGTGATAATTTAGATGAATTAATGGGGATCTTTCAAACTAATAAGATAATGAATGCCTCTCTCGTGAAGCAAGTGAATGATAAGGCTCGAGATGAGATGGGACGCATAGTTTTGCGTGAGGGTCCGGCGCCGGTAGAGGCAAGCCAGGGTAACCCATGATGGGGGTCCGGTAGCCTAGGAAGGTTGAGCTAGGGTAACTCATGGCAATTTATGTATGACACTTTTCCTAGGTCGACAGTTAATCAGTTATTGTGTGATGTACATGATCATTGTTCTCTGAAAGCATTGTAACTTCGTGTTAAGTGATGTTGTGACTGTTGTGGCTTAATGGCATTGTGGTTATGGATGTTAAGTGGTTTTGTGATTTTAGTTGTTTCAATTCAGTTTTGGGGTAAGCCTGTGTCTAGAAGTTGGTGGTCTTGTCTAGGAAATCCTTGTTACTATCTCCTAGCACGGAGGGAGTGGAGCCTTTGGGTTCCACGTGGTCGGGTGGCGTGCATCTCTTTCCGTTGGTTCTTCTTCATGTTCGTGTGCTCGTGATTTCCTGCTGGAGAGCTCGTGGGAATCAGTTGCTTCTCATGCCTTGTTCTTCTAGTTCTTATTGTATCTTTTACCCCTCATTTGTTATCGAGGTGGAATTTGTAAATTGTAATCTTGAGTATTGGATTTACCTCATTCGGGGAATGAGTGATGTAACCTTATTGTTTAAATGTTAAATTGGAATCATAAGGTATTATTTATCCTTGTTGTAATTTATCTTGAATGGAATGTATGTTGTTTCATTTCCTTAAGAGTTTAATATTTCGGTTTATGATAATGTTATGTGATGTTGGGTTTTTAAGTAATCTTTGTCTCGTGGCCTTAGAGGTTGTTGGCATTATGAATTCACCTTACATGTTATTTATACTTAAACAAAAAAAAAAATTGGTACGTTTAAGTGGTGAATTGCAACTTCCTCTAGGGTTCATGGGCATTACGTAATAAAAATTATCTTAAACAAAAATTAATTATCATAGTTAGTGGTTGTCTTGTCATGTGAGTCATGTATGCATGTGATACACTATCGTAATTCCTTTTATGACATCCATTATCTCTTTATTGATATGATTTAATTTTCTAAAACCATGTATAATGATAATTTCACATCTAAGATAGTTTTTTAATTATGCATAGAGGTAACCATAGTATGATAGCCCCCTTTGTCTCTTTATGATATATTTTCTTATTTTTGATTGCAAGATTTTAATTATTGTTTTAGCATAAATATTACATCTTTTATCTAGTTCCTTAGATAATTATGTGATAGGGTTTGTATAGCATAATGTAATTGAACTCTTTACATTCTCATTAACTTCATGTAGTCTTGGAGATAGGCTAACCAACCCATTTGTTATTATAATAATCATACTATACTACTGTTGATTTTAGGACTATCACACCCTTATGATATCATTCTTCATGGTTTTTGGATAGTAAAAATGTTTCCTTTTACCTAATTGAACCTAATAATATTCATCATGGGTTGAGGAAACACAAGGATCTCATAAAAAACCACCTTGGACTTTGATAACCTAAATAAGGATGTTAAAAGGGCTACACAAAGTTGTTTATGATAGAAAAATATAAGTGGATATTCCCATTTCACCTATATATGAACACCATATCTTGCCCATGAATGCATAGGTATATAGTTTATTTCATTTCATCTAGCCCTAGTATTTTTGAAGGGTTTTACTGAGCCATATAAATTACATATGGAATTCATAAGTGCATTATGGGATAAGTGGTAGTCATGATAGCATCAAGGGCTACATGTTGTCTTCTCAAGTTTTATGACACTTTCATAATTTTTGTAAGGATATTTTATTACTATGAGATCCTCTAATAAAAATTTCTTCATAGAAACCAAGTATATCTAGCTAGAATGGGGTTTATGTGGCCTATAAGCCTCCCTTTTCAATACTCAAATAGTCTTCCTAGTAGTTGTCATTCAATGGAAGATTTGATTCAGACAACAAGAAGACAGCATTTTGGTAACCTTTTTCTCTTAGGGATTTGAAGAGACTACCTTGGTTCAATGTAGCTTGGAAGGATGAGGAGACTTGGGGAAAAAATGAGGCCTCCAATGGAATTTACAAACCCGCCCCAATGTGCTAGTATTGTTGGTTTATTCCCATGAGGTTTAGAAGAAAAAATATGGTTATTGAAATTTTTGTACTACTCTCAAATGATATATTTGCAAGGATACATTCATTGTTGGCATGGTCAAATGGTCTAGTGTTAAAAAAAATTAATATAATGTGCTATAGAGGAACTTGACATCCTTGTAGGGGATTTTTTCTCCCCAAGTGACACTTCATGGTCATGCAAGTGACTCACAAAAGTAATGGAACCTCCTAACATAAGAAACTCACCTATTGCACAAGTGCTTCAATGTCATATCCTTGTGTTTATTTTAGAAAGATGTCAAGATGATTCAATAGCAATGTGTTACTCCATGCAAGAGACACATAATGCCCACTTTATGGAGTGTTACATGTGTTTTATAAACTTTAATCCCATTTAATTACACCTATGTTAGCTTATGAGTCAAGTTTGTGGTACATATTGATGTTCCTCTCTTTAATCATCAATGTTTTGAATCCACTCCACTTAATGGCAATCTCATGACACATATTCCATCATCTCTTCACTCTATTTTTTTGTGCTTTAAATCTCTAAAATCTAGGAGTAGCAAATGACCTTTTCTATATATATTTTTAACGACTTCGAGCAAGATAGATTATATTCAACACAACTATTAACATGAGGCCTTCCACCTCACATTTGTTTAGGCTAGAATTTTCACTACTTTTTAATTACAATATATTAGCTATTTACTATTTTATAAATATTGCCTATATTTTCTTATTGCTCAAATTTAATTATTTTTAAAAAAATATTTTAAATTTTAAAAAAATTAAATTATAAATTTTGTAGAATTCACAATTATAAGTTCATCATTTACTTTTTTATCAGTTTTAAATGTTAAAAAAGCTACTTAAATCTTTTAAAAATCATTTTTAATTCATATATTTGAATTCTTACACCATTCACATTTTTTATATATTTTACTTTAAAGAGACATCCTATACTCCTATTATATCTCTTTATAAACCACATAATAATTTTAATCTTCTTTGATCGTTAATAATAAATGAAATTATACTTTGAATTGTAGGAATCAGAACAAATAATGGCATGCAGTTAATTAATAAAAGCACCTAAACTGACTTCCACTCATTGTTTAGAACAACTGATATAGTTTTGATTAACTGAACTTTACAGAGCCCATTTACAATCACTTCGAAGTACTAAAAAAATACTGATTAAGAAAATACTTCTGTAATAGTAATATCTTCACCCGTGACCCAGGAACACATTTCCTTCGAAGTCCAGACAAACATGGTTGTCATTCAGTTATTATGGAATGCAACTTGTTCTACAAATATTATACTTGACAGTGCCTTCAAATGTTTAGTATTCTAAAACATCAGTCGTTTCTTCTGTAATCTTGTAACAGAAATGAATGAAATGGGCTAATTACCGACTCCAGGACTAGGAGTTGATTCAAGAACCAGTTCCTCCTGCATGCGGTTCATTGCTCCTCTAGAAACCTGCATGTGACCAACCCCTGGGCTGGTTTGTGATGTGGACAGGCGCTGCACTTTGAGCAGAGGAAACTCCTGCTCTGCATCGCTCCCGGTTTGATTCTCCCTCATTTGGAACTCCAGATTGTTGGCCTTCTCTTTTGTGTTATCGTTTTCAGCTGCACTCCAGGGCTTCGTCTCTGCTGCCTCTTCGCATGCCACCTCAACTTTCAAGTTTTGTGGTGGATCGATGTACAAGCCATTATTCTCCAGCAGTAGTCTTGCTGCACCACATACCTTCAATCCGACCACAAGCAAACAGAACAGATGTACCCACATTTTCATATGAATCTTCATCATATTACTACTTTGGGTTTACGCGAGAGTTTGAAAGCTTTGATTGAAAAAAATAGGCAAGCAATATCTAAGCGAAAAGTTTGACCACTTCTACTTGTTCTCGAGTCTGTCTACTCCAAAGGGTGAGAATTTAATGAGCATATGGACTTGATGCTCCTGGGATTTGCTATTTAATGCTATCCGGAGGAGGGAGGCGTGGGATTTGAGATCTCAATTGGGTTTACTTGGCAGTTTCTCAAGCAATGCATCAATTCGTTTAAATTCTATTGAAATACGGAAAATCGATGTTTGAGTTTGAGACGATCGAAATATGGAAAATGATGTCTTAAACTGTAGAAGCAATCTCACAGCTCACGTTAGTAAAACAACATGTGAGAGAATTGGTATTGTCATCATCATAGATTTGTACTCACTTCGTTGTATCATCTAAGAACTTATTCTCCTTCCTATCAAATATAGGACTTTTGTAAGTTGCGACAAATTGTGTTCAATTCCTTGGGGAGGATGTCTTGGGCAATTAGGATTGAAACCTCCCGTGATGTGAGGACAATATATTCAAGGTTGGAAGACATCCCTGACTTTCGCTAAGCTTATGGCTTTCTCCAACGTGATATGCTTTTTAAAACCAAGTTTCTCGTATTGTCGTTGTTTGTAACCTAATTCCATGAACATGGTCCTTTCTCTCGTTCAAGCTTCAAAAGTAATCTTTTGACCAGCCATTCAGCTCCCCATGCGACAGATTGTTTTAATGTGTGAGGGGTCACACTAACGACGTGGAACAAAGAGTATCCGTGGCTAAAATGGTGATGCTGTCATTTTAAATGAATTATTCTGTTTTAGTTATTTTGTTGTTCTTGTTTTGAATTCTTTTGTATAGGATTAAGTTTTTATTATTTATTTGGTTATTGGTGTTCTTGTTTTGATTTTTTTTTTCTTCTTCTTTTTTAATTTTTTGGTATTTTTTTTTTTTAATTAGAATTTTGTGGTTATTTTTAAAAGTCATTTAGTTTAATAGTTAAAAGTAAAATTTGGTCGATAAAAGTAAAAAAAAATATTTACTATCTTTTGATGAGGATGAGGTATAATATTGATATGACTGTTTGACTATTGAATTATGTGATATTTTAAGTAGAATGCTCTTGCATCTAATTACTTCTTGTTGAATCAACTTGTTATTAGTGTTGCATCAAATTCATTATATGATTGGAAATTGAATACATTAACATTCTATATTCTTATAATTTTGAAATTAGCAATACCCATTTTATTCCTCATTTAGTTGTGTCCATTTTGATGCCAATGTCTTAATGCAATAACATATGAATTTGAGTGTGGTGAACTAATAATAGTGAGTCCCAATTGTGTGCCAATTTTTTTTTGAAAGTGTTGGGTACTCGAATCATCCAAACACCTTTGAACAAAGGTACCTTCATTCGAAGGTAGTGTAGACAAATCCTTCAAATGGAGGGTTACCTTTGTTCGACGGTGCCTTTCTGCCATCCAAAAAAAATAAGCTAATACATTTGTTTGAAGGTAACCTTTGAACAAAGGTATTATTTTAATGTTAAATAAAGAGAAGTAAAAACAGTGAAATGAATTTTCAAAATCATTTTGGTTTCACTTTTTAGACATCACAATTCACACAATGCTCTTGGGTTGAGTTCAATATGTCTCTCATAGACATCAATTGTAATAAATCATGAGTTTAGAAGTAATGGTTTGTAGTCAAACTATCACATGGCTAAGAACAGAGGTCTATTACACCTAATTGCTTGGAAAATTTGCTATTTAACAAGTATTTTTCAATCTAACATAATTGAATTTTCAATTGATCAATATAGTAAAATTTTATATGGTTTCCTTAACCTTAAAATATTTAATCGAAACCATAAATGGCTATTTTAAAACCTTAAAAAAATATTTTAAAACATTAAAATGTTCAATTGAAACCCTAAACAACTTGATGCAGGAGCATCCAGTGGTGTAAGGGCACTCCTACATCACCCAAAAAGATTTTTCATTTTCTATTTGTAGTTTCTTAGATGTTTTTGCATTTTTGGATACCCTTTTCGTCGAATAAGAATTCCCAACTTTCAAAACTATTTTTCTACTTTTTCTACTCAATTGTTATTTTTAGCAGATGTGAATTTGAAGCGCGTGAGGAGGTAGGAATTTAAGGGAAGCTTCAAGACAGAAAAATAATCACTTCGGAAAAATAATCAAGTCAAGATCATTCCCGGTTTGAAATTTATTCAAGTTTTAGTTTATGCTTTTTGCTGTGAAAAATATTTTGAGTCTAGTTTGAGGCATTAAATGGTCCTGTACAGGCCCAAAAATTGTCAAAATTAGCAGAGTGTGTTCTTAGTGGATTCTTCACTCTGAGACAAATTGATGCATTGCAGGAAGAGATGAGAAGAGAGTTAAACTCGAGAAGAAGAGAAGAAAGTGAGGATGAAGAAGAGGTGGAAGATCCAGATCTAGAAGAGGAAGAAGAAGTGATTGATCAAGATCAAATGTGGTTGATAAGGGACATTTCAAAGATCAGAAAAAGACCCAGAGTAGAAGTTCCCAGTTATTCTAGTAGTTTGAACCTAGAGGAGTTGATCGACTAGATCAACGAGCTGGAAGAGTATTTCGAGTATGAAGAAATAGAAAACCTAGATAGGGTTGGGTTTGCAAAAATGAAGCTAAAGGCCATCCAAATATTTGGTGGAAAGAGGTCTAGATGGAGAGAAATCGAAGAGGAAAAGGAAAGGTTGTCAGATGGGATCACATGGTGGAGAAAATGAAGAAGTAGTTCATACTAGTGGACTACGAGTTAGATCTACTGAAGAAATTGCAAGGGTTGAAGAAAGGAAACAAATCTATGAAAGAATACACAAAATATTTTCAGAAGATGATCATCAGAACGGGCCATGCAGAGGCCAAGAAGGAGAAGGTAGCCCATTATCTTAGTGGGTTATGACCGAGCATTCAAGAGGAGCTAATCCTAGTCAGAATGACCACCATTGAGGATGTGTACCAATTTTCTCTAAGAGTTGAAGAGAAGCTCAACAAAAGATTTGACAACAAGAAAAAAGGATGAGGAGGTCAAAGAAAAAGGGGTGGTGGAAGATGTTCTGGAAGCCAAAATGAGGATGAGAATGAAACATGAAGATGTGGGTACCAACTAAAGCCAGAAGAATGATAAATTCTACTACCATCATGATCAAAATAGTGGCGATAAAAGAGGTAGAGGTTGAGGAAGATCTGGAAAAGGACCTAGAAGAGGTGGTTTTAGAGGTGTTGGTTATTTTTTTAACAACCAAACTAATCTCCAGAAATACCAATGGATTTTTCCATTTCCAATTATCAGTAATTCTGAAGGGATTGGCCAACAAACGAATAGAGGTTGCTAAAATTCTATTCCTACTCTTTGGGCTCTGTGAAACCTAGAAGTGTGATCCCACAATGTATACTTAAAGACTTATCACAATTACAACCAAATACATTGTTAATAACATATATCTCTCATAAAACCATTCAATAATATGCATCAAATAAGTTGGTAGCTTATGTATCAATGTTATATGTATTGAGTATGACAGAGTAGGCTTCTAACAAAAAAAAATAGCAATAGTATCCCCTTGAGATTCTATGATTTAAATATTGAGTAGTTAATGAATCAACAATGAAAGTGTAACAAAAATACTCTACATGAACTAGTGTCTTTATACCAAGCATGGAGTCAATATCATTCTATATAACCTGATAACAATTTAAATGATAGCACCTATAACCTCAAGAAATCTTGCATTACAACATTCCTCTGTGATGTTCGTGATTATTACTTATTACAAATATCCTAGCACACAGTTCTTATAAGTCATTAATCTCATACAAGCACTTACATCAATTCATTGAATCAATAAGCAAGCATGAAACTAAACATCCATTAGACAATGATAGAGACAAATGAAAGAAATCGATGATTACTTTCAATCATAACTCATAATACACACATAAGGAGAGACAATAACCATCAAACTAATATTACTTTGTATTGTAAATTCTATATCATTATCAGTCTTACATACATAAGTATGAACATCAAAAGAAACTTAAAACAAAGACTGAAAAACTCGCTTCATATTATCTTGACACTCTAATAGTATTAACTCAAAATATTTTCAACTCTCATGCTTCTAGTCCTGAATTCCTTCTTATAGAGATGAAGGAGCAAACAAGCCTCAAACTAGATAGCACACATGTCATGATCCCATTGGGCCGCTTGCAACAATATTCTTCTTTCAGTTACACTTGAGTCTTCAGGTGGAGCAAATAAACATGAGGTAGAATTAACCTCAACTCTTCATGGAAAATAGGTCCCACCTCTAAAAAAAATCACTAGTTTGTTACAACATTTTAAAGATATTTCACATGTGTTCAAAATGCCAATTGTGGGAGAATAAAAACAACAAAACTTATGAAGCAAGGAAAGGATAGTAGAAAAAAGTCAAAATTGTTAATCCACACTAGTACCACATGTTATTTATTTGAATTTAAGGAGAGAATAATATTCTACCATGTTATACCAAAAGCATAATCTATATTGTTATAGAGCTATGTATTATTCTTCTCCTGTCGATTATTCTCCTCATTCACTGATCCTCACACATATTCACTCTATATATTTCTCCAACCAAGTGTTGTATTCCTTCTCAGTGGGCCATTTAATATTCAATAAGTTTTGCACCTTCGTAATATACTGAGAGTACCTTGCATCAATTAAAATCCTAGCTTCCTTAACAAACATATCCATTTTTTATTCAATTTCCACCATTGTGTCAATATTTGAATTCAGCAAGATGTAGTTGGTGACAAACAAAGTCATCATAGCTATTCCATCAATTCCTCCCAAATCTTTATTCTAGGTGTCAAATGGATGTAGTTCACCTTTAGGACTCAATATTTGAGGCATACCACGTTCCTCCATCTCTTTGAATATTTTCAACTTGCTTTGCAGCTATATACCCAACTTTCCATGGAAAGTAGTTACATCATTTATTGAGTCAATAGTTTGCAAGATGTCAAGAATATTTGTGGGTGCCTTAGGGTCCTGATTCATTTTTGACATCATTTATTTCAAAGCATTTATCCTAGCAATCCAATTATTCCATTAATTTCTGAAGGCCTTGTGTACTTGCAGATACTTTATATTTTCCTCATGAATATTCTTATACATGGCCCAGACATCATTAGCCCTATGGACCAACTTGGTCAGCCTGTACTTTAACACATCCTCAAAAATTTCATTGGCCACCCTAACTGTTTCCAATTTGGCCTACTTGGCATTTTTCTTCTCATTAGTCAACTTTTCTTTCAAATCATTAATTCTTAGGGCCAAAGTCTCCTTATCTTGTGTAGACATATCAAACAAATAAGAAGAAGAAGAATATGGTTTAGCTATTGTCTTATGAGTAGCCTAAACTATGGCTTTCATTTTATTCAACTCATTCAAGGGCTTATTATATTGTTTAACCAAAGATTCATACTTCTTCTGAGAAATATGTGTAGTATCCACACTAAGCATTGCAACATGCATAGTTAACTCAGTTGCCTAGATAGGAGTTATTTCAGTAGCTCTCTTAACCACTAGTGAACCAATAACTTCTTCAATATGCCTAACAACCTCATGTTTACTAGTATTATGTTCCATAGAACAAATTGCAAGAGTATGCAACTTTGGACTATATCCAGAACCAAATACTTTATCCTCAAATTGGTCTTCAGATATCAAAGCTTGAGGATCTCTCCTAATTGCATCATATGCAATGGAAACAGTGATAGTGCATCCTAGTAACAACATGATTCCACTATCTTTGACAATCCTTCAAGCCTTAGTGGGAGTAATAGCTACAATCTCAACCTTGATTTTCTCTTCCTCTACATTCTCAGCTTCCTACTGATGAGAAGGTTCAATATTAACTCAGTCTAATTCAAGTCTCTCTTTTATTTCCTTACTCCACTGTTGAATCATAAACTCCTGGAATTATTTGGTCTGCACAAATTTATCATCAACCAAAAACTCATCACACTCCCTAATCCTGGGATCATCATCATTTTCTTTGTCATACTACCACTTGACAATCTTGTCAGGAGGAACATCTGAACTATGAGTTTCTTCAATATGAGGAAGGGGAAATTTGGCTCCATTTCCTCATTTCTTGGCACATGTTCTGCCATTTGTTCCTCCTTGACCTCTTGAACATCTATAGGCTATTTTGGGATATCCATAACTTTTTGTTGCTGTTGTTGTTCTAAGAGGACTTGGGATTTGTCTACATTCTCCTTTACCTTTACCTTAAACTCACTGAATTGATAATCCCTTATCATAGGAAAGGCCCTCTCCAAGGGGTTTGCAATTACATTGTATGGACTGATGTAGAAGGAATTCCTTTTCATAATCTTCTCATCAAGGTTTGGCATATCCCTCCATTATATTTTCCTAGCTATGATAGCCTCATCACTTGTCAAATTTCTTAATACATCATCTCTATATAAAATTCATGGTGTATTATGCCTAAGCCCTTTTGTCTTCTTCTTATTGCCACACAATTTTCTGGATCGAAAACTCTAATCTCATTGATAGGAATTCTAAGATTATTTACCATAATGCCAAAATTTTCATACCCCTATCTAAGACATACAACGGTAGAAAATGAGGTGACACCTTAGCTCCATAAGCCTTGATCAAAGTATATTCAGAATGTAGAAACCAGTCAGCCCAATTATGTGTTGCTTTTGAGCCTGGTACATCCTTTGGGTGCATAAGACATCTGATTTTTGGAGAAACTCTGAATCTAGGTGCTACACCCAATGAATCTAAAATACCATATCTTACAACATTGGAAAACAAGATGTAATTGGAATTGGAGCAATCTTGATCACAAATGTATGTCCACATTTGTATAGGGATAACATTATTTTCATTGTCCTTAATTTTTAGATTTAGTTTCCTTTTCCACTCATAAGCACCTTCCCATAAGAGCATATGCATCAATAAAGAGTAATGGGGAAAATCCAAAGGGAGCACTCAAATTGAGAAAATCCTCATGTATCCGTTCAACAAAAAAGTTAGCATAATCAAAACGAGTGTTTCGATTATAATTTTGTATATCTTCCACCATCACCAATAAATCAGGAGCTATCCGAACCTCAAAATCCCAAGCCAGTACTTGATTTAGACAATAATAAGTGTTTTTGAAATAACCTTCAAATTCTTTACACTCAAAAGGCTTAACATCTTTAGTAGTAAATATTTCCCCGCTCCTTTTGTGTCGCACAAGCAGTACTTCTTTGAATGCAAATTTTCTTTTTTCATACTCAACATACAAGTCAACACATCTGAACTTTGTAGTATAATTAGGATTTAACCCAAATACATCCATCATCTTAGCCTTTGTCACCTCCAGAATTATATCACCATTTTGACTTCTGATTTTCTTGTCAGTAGGGTTATAGTGCCTTGCTAGCTCCATCATTAAATAAACTTATACAAACACATTCACAACCACCAAATTTCCAAGGTTCAACCCCCATAAATAGCATGCAGGCTTATTAGTACATCGCCTATTGAAAGCATACTGAAAAAATTACCATCCACTCTGGGGTTGGGGTTTTGATCCAATTTCACCAACATTATTAATCAACCTAGTGGTCATAGCAACTTTTCTTTTGGGCCTTTTACCAATTTGTGAGCCTCCTTCCTTGACACCTCTAGAGGGCTCTTGCATAATTTTTTATGTTTCTTTCTTTTCACTTCTGGACCTAAAGGAAACTATAGGGGTACTTGACAAAGGGTTTGACACAATCACTAGATTAGGCTTAATTTCAGCTGAAGTATCCCGAGTTTTAAGTCTTTTAACCCTCTTCTATTTTGGTTTTCTTTCTAGTCTAACACTATATTTACTAGGCTTTGGGTCACTCATGCTTGTAATGCAAATGGAACTAGGCTTTACAATTTCTTACAGCCAAATAAAACCCTTCAGAATTATGATAGGAAGAAAACACTACTATTGAAAAGGACACCTTTCTTCATAATTTATACAGTGCTCAATCACCAAATTGAAACTACCAAAAATGAATAAATTACTAATTCCCCAAATTTCCTACCAGCTTTCTAGGGAATTCACCTCACTACTTCAATTAGAAGGAGATATCAGTTTTGCTTACCTAGGTGAAAGTAGTGTCATTTTGGTTACTGAAAACTTCTAGAGCTTGCCTCACAATTTCTTTAGCTTCTGGTATTCTTTCTGCTAGCCAATGAATTTGAATGCATGATCAACCAGGTATCTACTTTCTATTACAACTCAGAGAAAAGCATGTCACCATTAATGCTTGTTAGTAAGCTCGTGCAAGTGAATTGATAATTAGCCATTTAGGTTCAATCCCTGATCATTGATCCTTTAGATTTTAAACTATATCAATGGTTATTAATCCATCTTTCCACCTTCCTCTTTGCTTTATATGAAATCCTTAGTATTTTGCCACATTTCCTCTTCCTATAATGGTTGTCACCTATCATAGATTTTCTTCATTCTCATCGAGCTCTATCAACGATGCAAGTGTTTTATGTGATAAAATATAAGCCCTTAGATTT
Source organism: Sequoia sempervirens (assembly GCA_007258455.2). Taxonomy (NCBI): domain Eukaryota; kingdom Viridiplantae; phylum Streptophyta; class Pinopsida; order Cupressales; family Cupressaceae; genus Sequoia; species Sequoia sempervirens. The sequence continues at coordinate 646,967,990 of VDFB02000003.1, forward strand.
GTAGCCTATTTCTTGATCACATTCATGTCCATTGCTCCTCGCTAATTCAACTTTGCACCTTGGCCTTTATCAGTGATAGGAGATGAAAGCGCCATGTTTTGACATGTATACCTACATAAACAATTAATGGAAAAAAAAGATATCGCAAATAAGATGTATTCAATTTAGCAAGAGAAACCTTCTTAAAAGGAACCTTATTGCTCATCGCTAATCCTCCTAATAAGGTTTGCAAGAAATTAGAGATGAGAGATTATCCTAATATCATTACATCTTGTGTGTCACTAATCAAGAACTTAGCACTCGAAACAAATACATGAGAGGAAATGCAATTAGAAACTCATCTCCTCTCTCATTGCTGATTTAAAAAAATCATTTCATAACATATTTACGATAAGTGAAGAGAATATGATAATAAAGCTAGAGGGAATCGCTCATCGCTATTACAATTTTAAGAGGTCAGAAATCATTAGTGATAAGTGATCCCTTAATAATATTAAGAACCTCATGCATCGCTATTTACAATTAGAAGCTTAGGGAACTATTAGTGATGAGCGATATCAAATACATATTACCTCATTGCTTGTTGCTAATTTAAAACAATCATTTCATAACATATTTACAATAAGCAATGAGAATATGATCATAAAGCCAGAGGGCATCGCTCATCGCTATTATATTTTTAAGAGGTCATAAATCATTAGCGATAAGCGATCCCTTAATAATACTAAAAACCTCACTCATTGCTATTTACAATTAGAAGCTCAGGAAGCTATTAGAGATGAGTGATATCAAAGAGATATTACCTCATTGCTCATTGTTGATTTAAAACATACATTTCAAAAGTGATCAGTGATGAGTGGTAAAGGTAGAAGGCCAATTGAAGTTAAGTGAAAACCTTTAGGCACATGCTCATAAGTTGTTTTAATGGAGGGGACTTCCTAAGACTATACGATAGATAGAAAAAGACTTAAAAACCCCAAAACCATTATAAAAAAAGTTCCTGGACCTATGATTAGGGAACCGGTTTCCAGATAATAAAAGTAGATGAAAAAATTTATACAGTGACTGGTAGCGGGCAATAGGGAGTCAACAAAAAAATAGAACATTCAAGTTCTTTAAGAAAATGAATCCTAAACCCTCCTAAATGCAACAAGGGTTTGAGATGGGACATGAGAATTAAGGTTCCATCAAGAGAAAATTGTTTCCAGTATGGTGAAGAAGGGCATCGAGCCTATGAATGTCCACAACACTAAGAAAGGACAGATAGAAGGTTAGAAGGTCATGCGAGGGTTTCTCATGTAGATGAGGAGGCTCAATCCAAAAATTTAGATGATGCTAAAAGGGGAGAAGCCCTAGTGGTTAGAAGAGCCCTGGTGACTTAAGAAAATGAGCCAAAACAGAGGAAGAATCTATTCTACATAAGGTGCAAGTGTGAAGACAAATGTTGTGATGTCATTATTGATAGTGGGAGCATCGATGATCTGGTGTTAGAAGAGATGGTTACAAAGTTGAAGTTGAAGAGGGAAAGACATCCACATCCATATCAAATTTCCTTGTTGCAGAAAGACCACAAAGTTCTAGTCAATGAGTAGTGCCTAGTGAAGTTCAAGATCGAAAGCTATCATGATGAGGTACTCTATGATATCATCCCCATGGATGCATGTCACATGTTGTTGGGGAGGCTGTGGTAGTTCGACATGTGAGCTACACATGATGGCCATGCAAACACTTATTCCTAGATGAAGGATGGATTCCACCATAAGTTGTAAACCTTGAAGGAGGTCGGAGAAAAGGTATGCAGTTGTGCTAGAATTTGTTTTAATAATGGAAGGAAATTTTTAGAAGGCATGAAGCATGAGCGTGTGTTATGCATTGATTCCTAGAATGGATAACGAAGATAGTGAGAAGGTGTCAATAGAAGTTTTTGGATTATTGAATGAGTTTCAGTATATTGTTTTTGATAACGTAATTGAGGGTTTACCACCAGCGAGGAAGATTAGTCATCAGATTAACTTGATCCCTAGAGCTAGTTTTCCAAATAAGGCAACTCACAAAATGACTCCTATAGAAAATGAGGAGTTGCAAAGACAAGTTTAGGAGTTGTTGAGAAAGGGTTTGATTCGAGAGAGCTTGAGTCCATGTGTAGTACCTACAGTACTTGCACTGAAGAAGGATGGGGAGTGGAGGATGTGTACAAACTCCCAAGCCATAAACAAGATAACAATCAAGTACAAATTTCCCTTGCCAAGGATGGATGACCTGATGAACTATTTGAGTGGAGCTTAATACTTCACAAAGATAGATCTGAAGAGTGGATATCACCAGATCTAGATTCAAGAGGGAGATGAATAGAAGACCTCCTTCAATACCAAAGAGGTCTTCTACGAGTGGTTAGTCATGCAGTTGATGAATGAGGTACTGAAAGAGTTTTTGGTAAATTTTTTTTATTGTGTATTTAGATGATATTTTGATTTTCAGTAAGACCTTGGATGAGCATTTAATGCATATTCATAGAGTTTTTTGAGAAGTTGAGAGAGGACAAACTGTTGATAAATTTGAAAAAGTGTAGTTTTGCTAAAAAGGAGTTAGTGTATTTGGGGTTTGTTGTCTCAGCAGAGGGTCTGAAAATGGACCCAGAGAAGTTGAAGGCTATTCTAGAATGGCCTACCCCAAGAACTACTATTGAGGTGAGATCTTTCCATGGTTTGGACAACTTTTACCAGAAGTTCATTAGAAACTTTAGTAGTATTTGTGCACCCCTAAATGAAACAATGAGAGGGGATAGAAAGGAGTTTAAATGGAGCATTGGAGCAGTGAAGAGTTTTGACTTGTTGAAGCAAAAGGTGACAAAACATCCTATTTTAGCCATCTTTGGATTTCAATAAGGTGTTTTAGGTGGATTGTGATGCCAATAGTTGTGCCATTGGAGTAGTGCTAAGTCAAGAAGGTAAGCCCATTGCCTATTTCAATGAAAGTTAAATGATGCAAACAGAAAGTACTTTGTATATGATCAGGAATTTTATGCAATAGTTCAAGAATTAAAGAAATGGAGGCATTATCTGTTGCTGAAGGAATTTTTTTGTATACTGATCATCAAGCATTATAGTACCTGAATAGTCAGGGAAAATTAAATAAGAGGCATATGAAATGGGTAGAATTTTTGCAGAGTTATACCTTCGTTTTAAAGTATAGGAGTGGGAGGTTAAATAGGGTTGCAGCTGCCTTAAGTAGGAGTAGACATTGTTGACAAAGATGCAGATGGAAGTGGTTGGGTTCAATGAACTGAAGACATTGGATCCTGGAGATCTTGATTTTGCATAGACTTGGAAAGCTTACAGGGAGCCTGCTACAATTGACAGGACAAAGTGGTTGGATTTCATAATCTAGAATGGCATGTTGTTTAAGGGAAGTCAATTGTGTATTCTAAGGAGTTCCATGAGGGAGAACTTGATAAAGGAGAAGCACAATGGATGAATGACTGGACATTTTGGTCAAGATAAGACCATTGCCATTATCAGTTAGCATTACTATTGGCCTCAGTTATCACAGGATGTGAAGAAGTTTGTGTAGAGTTGTAGGGTATGTCAAATGGCTAAAGGAGTGAGCTAGAATATAGGGTTGTATCAACTCTTACCTATACTGGAGAGGTCATGGGAGGATATAAGTACAAACTTTGTTCTTGGTTTGCCAAGGACACAAAGAGGGAATGATACAGTATTTGTGGTGGTTGATAGATTTTTGAAGATCTGAACCATTTCATCCCATGCGAGAAGATTCATAATGCATTCCACATTCTTGACTTGTTCTTCATAGAGGTGGTGAGACTACATGGTCTTCCAAAGAGTATAGTTTAGATTGTGACACCAAATTTGTTGGATACTTTTGGAGGACCTTGTGGAAGAAGTTGAAAATGGAGTTAAAGTTAGTTCTATAGACCATCCATAGATTGATGGGCAGACTAAGGTTGTGAACAAAAGTCTGGGTAACCTACTAAGATGCTTGGTAGGAGATAAACCCAATGGATGGGACTTGATCTTACCCCAGGAAGAATTTGCTTACAACAATTCTGTCAACAAAAGCATTGGTAGATCACCATTCCAAATTATGTATGGAGGCAATCTGAGGATTGGTCCAAAACTGAGAAAGATGGACCAAGAGAAGAAGACAAGTGCCAAAGATGAAGACTTTATAGAGCACATCAAGAATATATAAATGAGAAGGTAAGAGAACATATTAACAAGATGAATATGTAGTATAGTACTAAGGCAAATCAAAAGAGGAGGAATAAGGAGTTTCAGATTGGTGATGAAGTGATGGTCCACTTGAGGAAAGAAAGGTCTCCAGTGGGAACCTATAACAAATTATAGATGAAAAAGTTCGGTTCCTGTAATATTTTGAAGAGGCGCGATTCAAGGAACACATATGAGGTAGAGTTGTCAGATGGATTCAACATTTCCCTTTTGTTCAACATTTTAGATTTGATAGAGTTCCATGAAGGTGGTGCAAAGGAAGTACCAACAATGGAATAGTGTGGCATTCCAACAACTACTTTAGAGAAGGAGGATATTGAAGCAATCCTAGATAGCCATGTGGGAAGGAGTACAAAAATAGACAATATGAAGAATACCTAGTGAATTGGAAAGGAAGGCTTGTTGAGGATTCATCTTGGATGTCTAAGGAAGAGGTTGACCATTTGGGTTTTCCTCAACCATCTGAGACGTGATGGGGTTACTTCTCAAATTACCCTAGGTGTCTAATGTAGGAGCATCCTCTGGTGTAAGGGAAATCCTACATCACCCAAAAATATTTTCATTTCCCATTTCTAGTTTCTTAGATGTTTCTATGTTTTTGCATACCCTTTTCGCCGAATAAGATTTCCCAACTTTCAGAACTGCTTTTCTACTTTTTTTGCTCAATTGCTATTTATAGTAGGTGTGAATTTGAAGGCATGAGGAGGAAAAAATTTAAGGGAAGCTTCAGGACATAAGAATAAGCACTTTGGTGAAAGAATCAGGTCAAGATCATTCCCAGTTTGAAAGTTATTCAAGTTTTAGTTTATGCTTTTTACCCTAAAAAATCTTCTGAGTCCAGTTTGAGGCACTAAACGGTCCCCTACAGGCCCATAAATTGTTAGAACTAGCAAAGCATGTTCTTAGTGTGTTCTTTACATTTCTCAAGACCTTTCCAATGGTTTAAACGATTTGTCAAACGGAGTCCCGGATCAAAAGTTATGGCTCCTAGATGTTGGCGCATTTTCAAAAATGTGCTAATTTTCGAATGTGGTTTTAAAATTTGAATTTCAAATTGTAGTTTTTAGTGTATAAAATTAATTACCAACTTCACACTTAAGAATTTGTATGACTCCTTTAGCATAATTTCATATATTTAAATGAGAATGATGAAATGTCCAATATTTTAATTCAATTTTTTGATGATATCTAAATCAATTTCTACTAGATCATGTTGCCTAGTTATCTATTATCAATCTTCCAATAGTATAGATGTATAAATATCACAACCTAGAGTTTTAGGGGGCAAGATAAAAAAATAGTGGGTTAAAGTTTCAAATACTATATGTTGGATCTATCCAAATATGGATACTTGTGTACAAGATTCATTAAATGGTATATATATATATATATATATATTCATCCTTTATATCACAAACCAAGTTACTAAGTTCACATGTTCTGTACCCATCCCAAATTACTACTTAAATAGTATCTACAATTTAGTTTCAATTTGACACTCAAGAATTTATATGGTCTCCTTTCTAGCATAATTTCATATATATTTAAATGATGCTTAAATGGATCATCTTTTAATTTAAAATTTTGATGATATATATCTTTCTTCCCACTTGATAATTTTTCCTAGAATCATGTATTATCAAGTTCTCCCATTAGTACATGTATACATTTATCATAACCTAGAGCTTGAGGGGGGTAAGATAAAAGATAGTGGGTTAAAGTTTCAAAAAATATATGTTGTATCTATCCAAGTCATACATGTATGATCTTCATTATATTATATAAATACATAGACTCATCCTTTACATCACAAAGGTCATACTAAGTTTACATGTTCTGCACCTACTCCAAAATACTATTCATTACCAACTTGACTAGATAAAGAACTTGTATGATCTCCTTTAGCATAATTTCATATATGTAAATGAGAATTTGATGAAATGGATCATTTTTTAATTTAAATCAATGTTGATGATATCTAACTCACTTCCCACTTGATCATGTTGCATAATTATCTTATATCAAGTTCTTTCATTAATATATACATATTTCACAACCTAGAGTTTGAGGAGGATACTAGGTAAAAATTAGTGGGTTAAATTTTGAAATGTAATTTATATATTGGATCTATCCACTTGTCATACATGTCCTCATATTATAGGAGCTTCATTAAAGTACACATTTATATGCATATATTTAGCCTTAAACATCATGAGCCTTACTAAGTTCACATAAATTGTACTTATCCAATTTATTAGTACTTAAATGTCACTTATCAAATGTAATTCATTACCAAAATTTTAGTGAAGAATTTGTATCTTGATGTGTTCTAGCATAATTTAATATTTAGATGAGAATGATGAAATTGATCATATTTTCATATATGTTTTTTATTAAAAAAAGTAGGGAAAAGTTCCCCGATCCCATACAGTAAAACATCAGATAATAGGCCTCATGAACATCAATTCAGAACTACCAAAATAGACACATCAAAACAAACAGACCAATGTAGAGAGCAAAAGAAGAACAAGCCACCTAGCCACCCAATGTAATATAAAAAAGAAACCATAAAACCATCTATATGAAACATCAAGTTATAGTAAACTATACCAAAAATGGGGGAACATACAAAAAAATAAGAAACAAGCACGCATGCCCCAAAATAAGGAAATAACACACCCTAGCTAATTCTTAGGACTATTGATCAGGTCCCACTCCATCTTTAACTAGTCTAGCTCATCGCTCCTGGTATCCTTTCCTTCAATAGCATTATCTTCAGTTGGCATATCCATATCCTAAGAATATTTCATTTTCCTTTGCCACTTCCTAACCTTAGCCAATCCATTCACAGTTCCAAAGATAGCCCTGTTCATAATTCCATGTGTAATGGAGATCATGTTGTTAAAGGCCTTGTCCAACCTATCCAATTTTTCCTCCAAGAAAACAAATTGGGTCTTGTAATAGTCTAGGGACCCATTATCCAACACACTTTCATACTCAAGTTCAACCTTTTTTTGCACATTATATGTTCTAGATATATATCCAAGTTAAATACAATATACATATGTATGTTCATACATACATACGTACACACACACACATATACTTACATATATATGTACATTACTTACACATGTACAAAATATATGTATGTACACACACACATCTTAAATTAAGGTTTCAAAATAGTTGTTTAGGGTTTCAATTGAACATTATAGGGTTAATTTTTCTTAAATATTATATACATGTACACACATACACACACACTCTTTTAGCTAGTTAAAAATAGTTGTTTAGGGTTTTAATTTAATATTTTAGGATTTCAAAATTTAGTTATTTAGGAAACTTCAATTTGATATTTTAGGGATGAAATTTAATAGGTCCATTTATATTTATGTCTATGGATGTATACATGTAGATCTAGACATCTATCTATATGTTTGGCATGTTCATGTGTATATGGACATAATATATATTTAACATGTTTACTTGAACTTGTATAAATGTACATGCATGTATGTATGGATGTATGTATGTATGAAAATTGTACCTAGATATATACATATATACATGTAGATATACATGTGTTATATATATGTATATGAAATGAAGAAAATTGTCATCGGCTCTAGTCTAGGACATAGAGCAACAATCTTCTACACTTCTCATTCAAGGAAACCCTAGAGATCTCAATCCAAGGATCAATTAGGGGAAAGAGATCTTGCAATAGGGTGTCCTAGGGTATGATTAGAGACTAAAAGGGGGTTCACCACCAAGCTAAGGCTTGGAAAGGAAAATGAAATGAAATATAAAATATGAAACCTAATGATATGTGAAGGTTCACTAAATGACCTGGAAATGAATGCAAAATAAAATATAAAACTAGAAAAGTATAGAGGGGAACCTAGAAAGTTGTAGCAACTTGAATGAAGTCCTGAAATGATGAAAACATTGAAATTAATGCAAACTAGGACTCATACGCTAGGATGGGTGATTTAGTCCTAGATTAATGTTTCTAGGAAGGAAAAAAATCTGGCAAAGACAAGTTTGAAACTCTTGAAACCCACCAATTTGATTGTACTAAGACTCATATGCTAGAAGTGGCATATCAGTCTAGTTTAGATTTTTGAAGGATCACAATCTAAATCTACACTCAAATCTTTGCCCTACCTTCTCAACTTGATTTTTGGGTCTAAATTTCCAAATTCTACTTTGTAGATGTCTTCCAATGATCTTCTAAACAAGTTGACAACTTTGACAACTTGAAAACTTCTTTCTAATCTTTCTCTTCAATATTTCTTCAACCTATATATGAAAATCACACATTAAAGAGGGGAAAATGTTGTTTTATTAGTGGAAAGGGGTTTGTCTTGGTCAAACCCTGTTTTGGTAATCAAACCTTGTAATGAAATAAAATGGAAAGGAGGAATGATAAATGAAAAAAATGATATGTTGTAACTCACCAAACCCTAGCAATGAAGTGCTGCAAACATGTATGAAATGGCTCCAATGGATGTAGATCTTGACTCTTGCTTGAATGATATGGATAGATTTACTTGAATGCTTGCTTGAATCATGAAACCCTACATTACAAATGTTAGCTCAAAGACAAACATGATGCATGATGACTTTGACATGATGCTTGATACTTGAATAATGCTCCAAAACACTTGATAATTAGCTCTTGAAGACTCTTGGATGCTTTTGTGAACACTTGAATGTTCTTGTAAACAAAAATTTTCTATAAGGATGCTTATTCAACTTTCTAGGTCACTTGATTGCTTATTAGAATGAAAAATGAGTGAAATAACCTTGTATTTATACTTGTTTATGCCAAATTACTCAAAATTACAATACTAGGGCATAATGTCTACACCTACGCTCTCTACTAATGACCTCTATTTATTTTAGTTCTATTTTCAAGTTGTGTTTGTGTAGGAGCGGGTTGACCAACCATAGTTTTTTTTCTTCCCCAAGGGGAGGAACATAATGAACCACATGAGGTTGTTCAAACACTTTCTCTTTGACTTTGTATTAAACTTGTTTTATTCTAGGAGGTGTGATAGAATTGTTTTCATTGTCTCTTGGTATTTTGTAGGAAGTAGGTGAAGGTTCTATGTTAGGTTAATCTTAGTCATTTGGAAGTTCTTTAGGTTCAATCACGGTTTTTTCAAGGATGGTAGGATCATTTGTAGGTTAAGGCATGTTTTAGATGGATAATTCTGCTATTTTCTTTTCCTTGAACTTTTGATAGGATTTGAAAAAGAAGTCTTCTTATGGTTTGATATGTTCTATAGGCTTAGGCCATAAGAAATATAAGGAAAAGTTTCCACAAGAAGACAAAGTGTTAAAGCCACTATGATGGATGGTGAAAATTTCACTATCAAAGGGAAAATTTAAGCATTTATGTACAAATTAAGGGATTGCATTCATGGAGAAAATCAATGGATAGCCTAGCTTCACAAGAAATTGGTCTAACTGTGGGATGATGGAGAATGAGATATCTAATGTTTTCAGTCCTATTTTTAAAGGAACAATGATCTATCCCATCATAGGGCAAGAAAAACCATTATGCATTCTGATCCATGCTTTTGATTTATCATATATATCTTGATAGAGCTCATGTAGAAGTAAGAATTCCTCAGTGATCACATTCTCTCCATAGATGAGATCTATTCGTTCCCATTTGTGGGCTTGCCATGGATTTAGTCGGCTATGTAAAGAAGACCATCAGGTGTATGTTTAAGTATATCTTGTGAGGAGAAAGAAATATCAAGAGGCTTCTTAGTTTGCACCTTACAAGGAATGATGTCTATCACTCCTACCATATCATCCATAGAATCATTATCTATAGGATCATGTTGAATCGTATCACTGTTATCATCATCTGTATCAATATTCATCACATCATTCTTTGTAGTTTCGCTAGCTTTGAAAAATGAAATGTTATGATTAGGCATAGGGTTGGTAAAAATTTGCAAGTTTTGGTTAGGATGGGAAACATACTTATTTCCTTGATCACTAACACCTCCAATGGAAAGACGACCAAAATCAATGAGGTCTTGTTCAAGATGTTTAAGACGATTGCAATGTTTCGTATCATGTCCATTTTTTTGGTGATAATGGCATTAAGAATTTGGCCTATAGTTTACGGGAAATGATTTATTAGGATTGGGTATTTTAATGGGAGGCAAGGTAATCATCTTTTGTTCTAAGAGTTGTGACATTGTGTTGTGAAGGGTATCGAGTAAGGGAGTGAATTTCCTTTTCAAGTCCCCATAGCTAAAAGGTATCACAGTTTTAATAACAACTACTTGGTTATTAGCATTTTGAGTTGTTTGGTGAGGGGGATTGAATTGAAGGAAACCTTTATTATTTTTTTGAAAAGTTTGAGAAATGTTTTGATTTGTAGGCTCAGACTTCTCAGTATGGCGAGAAGTGGATTTTGTATCTCAACTACATACCAAGTTTTGATAATCATGGCGGGAAGTACACAAGTGAATAAAGGATGGGAATTTCATCATGGTTAGCTTATCTTGTATCTTACTTTGCAAAATTTTAATGAACATCTTTTGAAGGTGAGGTTTAGGGACCTTGACATCAATTTGGGAATAAAGCGATTGGTTGCGTGAGATAAAGTCAGTTATCTTTTCTTCTTCTTTTAAATGCTTACATCTCATCAAATAGGCCAAGGTCATCTTAGGAGTCATATGCACTTGGAAATGGTTGAAAATTTCCTCAACAAGTTCATTGAATGAATGAATTGAGTTGTTCGGTAAAGAAGAAAACCATTCTAAGGTAGTATCCTTCAAGGACTTAGGGAAAAGCTTAGCCAAGAGTTTATCATCAAGGACAAAGTAACTACATTTAAGGTGGTATAAGCATTCACATGGTTAGAAGGATATCCCTTTCTCCATATTTCTCAAATCTAATCACTTCTACACCTTGTGGCATTGGTGTTCACAATATCTCTAAGGATAAGGGGATGCTTTTGACATAATATGTAGGTGGGTCATTTTTATTTTGGTTGATGGTAGAAATTTGTTTTTGAAGGGATGAAACAATTTGGAAGAGTTGATTTATGAGAGGATCATTGCTTGTGTTATGAGATGGAGATGAGAAAGGTGAAGGGGTGGATGTGTTTGAGAGACAAGTGAATGGAATGCTTATATGTGGTAAGGTAGTAGGAGATATGATGTACGATGCCACAAAGGTACTAGTGATGCTAGCATAAATACCCAAGGAAGGAATCACATTACTAGTTGGTTGCATTGTTGTTGTGATTTGAGGGTTGGTATAGGTAGGAATTTGAATTTCTCCTTGGCTTGTGACATTGCTTGTAGGTAAAGGACAACTAGTGGTGGAGGTGAGGTGTTTTTCAAATATTTGAACTACATTTTTCACAAGGTCAAGTTCATCTTCAATTTCAAGCATGTGATGAATTTTATCTATAGTAGGGATAGTGGTAATTGAAATGTTGTCATTTTTCACTTGATGTTGTAGGTTTGCTAAGTCTTTATGGCTTTTTTACGGAACACTAGCAACCATTGTTTCGACATATGTCACACTACTTGAAGGTAAAGAGTTGTTAAGGGTATGGTCCATATCTAGTGTACTAGTGTCAATACTAGTAGTGGAAGAGATAGATAACCCAAGATCTATGATGATTGTGCTATCACAGGATGAAATGAGTCTCAAACTTTGTCTCACTATAGTATTAGCAATAGGACACCAAATACTCATGCAAGGGCTTCTAAATGCAAAATGAATGCAAATGCAATATAAGCTAAGAATAATGAAATGATTATAATATAAATTCTATAAACTGAAATAGAAAGCTATAAATACAAAAAATAAGCTTAGAAACAATGTTTTGAATTATGGAAAATGCAACGTAGAATCTAGACTGGGACTAATTCACCCAGAGGGGTGTATGAGTCCCAGTAAGGGTATTTTTTAAAAAAATTCAAAAAAATTCAATTGATTTTTATACTTTTTATGTTGTATGATTTGTAACCTAAGTGAAAATGTAGATTTTGTATAATTTTCAATGATATGACATGTAAAAAGGCAATCTATATGAACTTTCACTAATGCAAAATTTGGAAACACTAGAAATCCAATTAACTAATGCAAACCATAATGCAAGAAAGATCTAGGATGGTAATGCACTCCAAATCAGAATCATGATGTTCTAAATGTAGGTTCACCAAAATAAAACAATGGGAAAAGGGAGGAGATGCTTTGTATGGTTTAGAACATAGAGCAAGACCCACTTTCGAGTTATCTCATTCAATGATAACCCTAGAGATCTCAATACAAAGGAGAAAGAGATCTTGCAATAGGGCTATCCTAGGAGCTGATTATAAACTAATGAGGGGTTCACCATGAAGTTAGGACTTGGAAAGACAAATGTAATGCAAGATGTAATGATTAACCCTAATATGATGCAGTCTTTCACTAAATGACCTAGAAATGCATGGAAAAGAAAGAAAAAAGCTACAAGATGAAATGTGTGCACCTTGAAATCTAGAGATGATTGAATGGAGGTCTGAATTGTTAAAAATAGTGACTTTAATGCTAATTTGGACTCATATGCCAAGCTGGGTGAATCAGTCCTAGATTTGGGTTTCTATACGAAAACCAGAATTTGGCAAATGAGTATCTGAATTTGTAAAAACTTGAATTTTGACCTAAACTAGGACTTATATGCTAGAACTGGCGTATCAGTCTAGTTAGGGTTTTCTGGAACTTCAAAGTATGAATATGGTATTCAAGGTCTGCTCTATACTTTGTGATTGATTTCCAGGTTCAAAACCTTGATTTTTAACCTGTAGAAGTCTTCCAAGTATCTCCAATATACAGTGACAACTTTGAAAACTTTAGGAACTTTTATAAATTTTTCCAAATTTTTTCTCCAATATTTCTTCAATCTAAACTTGTAAATCACACATCAAACAGATGGAAATTTTTTGTTTTGTTAGTGGATAGGGGTTTTTCCTTGGTCAAACCCTATTTTGGTAATCAAACCTTGAAGTAAAATGGAATAAGAATGGAGAATGGTGAATGAACAAAATATGATGTTTCTACTCACCAAACCCTAGCAATAAGAGGTTGAAAACATGTATGAGATGGCTCTAGTGGATGTAGATCTTGTCTCTTACTTGAATGTAGTAGATCTGTTGGAAAAACATGGACAAACAACTGAGAGGGGGGATGAATCTATTGTCATAGAATATTCAAACCTTTTCAGACTTAACTTAATCTCAAATCTGATAAATGAACAATAAACCATAAACAATCAAAACATCAAAAACACAAAGAACACCAAGATTTTTATGTGGAAAACTTGTTAGGGGAAAGACCACGGTGGATGTTAGTCCACAATATTATACCCTGCTAAAAGTATAAAGAAGTATCAATGGGAATGCACATGCATTCAGGCACACTTCCTAGAGCTCATTGCTCAATTACAAGATGGATCACTACCCAAGAAATATTTAGATTAAAACCATCCATATTGTAAACTGAGAAAATAACATCTACTATTGGCTGATTACAATTTTGGTTAAGCACATGAACACTTCTTCACTCTTCTTCATACTCTGCCTTCCTTCAAATGATCTGAACAATATTTTCACATAGGACTCACACACTTCATCACACTTCAAAATTATAATACAATAGATCTTATATATCTACAACATGGAATTACATCGCTAATAGTCGGCCACAAAGAAATAATAAAATAATTACAAATAGTCAGCCCAAAATACATAAAGATTATTCATGCGAATCCACCAAGGTTGGACACAACATAGTGGAGACCCAAATCAACAACTCCAACACAAAAATACTTCAATTAATTTCTCCTTGAAGATCCACAACACACTTCAACACTTAGTCAGCAATGAACATGAAAAACATGAACACGCAAGAGAAAATCTCAGATCATGAGCATGACGATAAATGTGAACATGTAGCACAGATAGAGCATGAACTAGAAAGATCCAAAAACACCATGAGACACCAGAGAATCATCCACAACAACTGAACTAATAGAAATCACATGATCTTCATTCAGGAACACAAACTAAAGTAACAAAAAATTGTCATAATACAAATATTCATAACTTGATCAAATCTTCACATGGATCTCTGAAACTTGAAGTGGATAGACTAGATACACTCAGAAAGAAACCCTTTTGTCCACAACCATTGATCATCAATGTGTTGATCGTACTGAAAGACTGATCTTCACTACTCCACTAACAACCTGAAGCACTTCTTATTACAATTTTCTCAATATCCTCGACATATACAACTTCTAATATACATCAATGATAATAGTGTTGACATCAATGACAACCACATATAAGCAGCAAAACCACAACATCCAACAAGATCTTGAATGAAATGCTATCTTGAATCACATAACCCTACATCACAATTGTTAGCTCAAAAGTAAACATGATGCATGAAAACTTTGACATGATGCTTGATGCTTGAATAATTCTCTAAGATTCTTGATAATATGCCCTTGAATTCTCTTGAATGCTCTTATAAACACTTGAATTCTCAATATGTCAAATTAAACTTTCTATGAGAATGCTCATTCAACTATCTAGGTGTAAAATGAGTGAAAGAAACTTGTATTTATACTTAATTATTCAAGAATTCCAAAAATTACAACACTACATGCTGACATCAAATCTAGGAGGATAAAATCCCACCAAAAATTTAAATTAATTTTAATTTTGGGCCACACGGGACTCATATGTCCAAGGTGGCATATGAGTCCCATTAGGTATATATTATGGGACCAATTTCAAAAATTCTTAGAAAGGTGTAAAATCAAGATCATGACCCAAAACCCTAGATGGGACTCATATGCCCAAGGTGGCGTATGAGTCCTAGACCATCAAATCTGGGCCACACAACTTAAAAACACCAAAATTATGATTGGATGTTGATTTGTGTTAGGATTATCCTCAAAAGGATGCATTAAATGAGGCTTGTGGATGCAAAATAAGGCCAATTAAATCATAAATAAGCCCAATTATTTAATAAAACCCTATAAAAGTGTGAAAGTGTGTTATAACACTCCAAATAAATTAGGATTAGGTTTATTTAGTCCACAAGGGTCCAAGACCTAATGTGAATATGTTAGACACATTACAACTCACATTAGAACACTAAATCAAGGCCATGTTAGGGAGTACTTTTTCCATCATTATAGTTTTAAACCATACAAAAGCATCACCCATTTTTCATTGACTCAATGTGAGTAATTAAAAAGTGAATTATACAACTTTATGATCTATTTTAACATTGATTGTAATACAATTACATCAAATATAACTCCAATAATTAAATTTGGGTCATTTGATGTAGGTTTGATGTTATTTCTAGCACAAAGAGTGACACTAGATCTAATACACAATTAATATAAATTATGTATACATCTTGGAATTTTTCACTTTTAGAAATTTTTACAGTTTCATGCAAAAAAAGAAAAGATGTTTGACATCATATACATGTGAGATAAAAAATTTATATATTTTTTTATGCAATGCACATCATTGACTAAAAATATATGGAAATTGATATTATTATTTTAACACTAATGAGTGAAATTGTACTAGTGTTCCATTCATCCCTTGTTACATGATACACCACCCAATAATGGTGATAATCACTAGACTATTTAGAACTAAAATAATGTTAGCAATATCAAATTTATCTACTCTTAAATTTGAGAGGATTACTGGTAGAAAAGTTGTTGAAACAGGAGTGGCGTGGCAAGTTAAGAGTGAAAACCAAACAAGATTATGGGAGGATAGATGGTTGTTTAATGAGCCCCTCACCAAAATTGAACCTTTTCACTGGTGGGCTAAGATTTGTAAAGCTCTATTTGGTTTGTATGTTAAAGATTATTGGATGAATGGAAAATGGGTGGATCTGTGTCTTGTTAGTCAAGCTCTTACTCCTGTTCATTCATCCCTGTTGGCTATCAGACTTTTCCATGATCAGACATAAGACCATATAGTTTCGAAAGATGAACCGTCGACAACTATTCTGTTTCGTTAGCTTTTACCAGGTTGTCTTCTGCCTAGGTTCCTCCTCCCTTCTGGTCGAATACTTGGATCAAACACCTGGTAGCTAAAGTTAACATCTTCTTCTAGATCCTTCTTCAAAACAAAGTGCTCACGGTTGATAATCTTTGCAAGCAAGGCTTTCAAATACCCAATAGATGTTATCTCTGCAAGATGGAAGCATAATCAGTCTGTCATTTGTTTCTTCATTGTCCTTTTGTTGCCTCGATTTGGGAAAATTTCCTTTGTTATTGGCATTTATCTTGGGTGTTCCCCTTGTCAATTGAAGACTTCTTCATCCAATGGAAATCCCCTACTCACAACCCTGCACTTTGGAAACTGTGGGATTTTTCCTTCCCTCATGTTGCTTGGGGTCTATGGAAAGAACAAAACAATAGAATTTACAGAGATAAAGAATCTTTGGTGGTTATTGTGTTTGATAAAATAATTAGATTAATGAATGAAAATTTCAATGCTATCACCGAGAAGGTTTGTAACACCGAGCAAGTGGCTTGTTCTCCCTATGATCTTACGATTGCTAAGGAATGGAATATTAGTTTTGATATTTCTTGTGCTCCAAAACATGCTAAGAAGGATAGGGAGGGTGTCTGCTAGACTTTTCTACCCTAACAGTTGGATCAAAGCTAACTTTGATGGGGCAGCTAAAGGTAACCCTTGGGCGGTGGGATGCGGTGGAGTTATAAGGGATTCTTTTGGAAATTTTATCGGTGCGATTGCCACACCCCTTGGCTCACAAACTAATCACTTAGCTAAGGTTGCTAGAGCTTTTCATGTTATAAATCTGGCTCATAGTCTGAATTTTAAAAACTCTTGGCTTGAAGGGGATTCAAAAAACATTATTGAATGTCTTTTAGGTAGGTCCCCCCTTGTGGACCATAAATTCTTGGATTGATGATGCTATTTGTACCTTAGCTAAGTTTGATAATGTAAAGATATCCCATGCCTATAGAGAAGCCAATGTTATGGTAGGATTTTTTGGAAATGAAGGGGTAAAAAGTAAAGGACAGTGTACTTGGTTGAACATCAGTGAATTAGGTGTTAATGTCTAAGCCTTATTGAACTATGATGCATCACATGGTAAAGATAGGTGTCACCTCATTAATGATGAAAGAACAGGGTAAGTACATCACTATCATTAGATTGCATGGGGACGAGCTAATTAACTTATCTTATAAGCTTGCTCGACATGCTTTGTGGGGTCATAGGTTTGGAGGGACCATTTTAGGTTATATTTCATCTCTGTCTGCATTACTGTGCTTGCTAAAATGGGAGGAGATAGAAAAAGAGTTGAGTCGGATAGCATCAAGATGCACATAAGAAACACTAAAGCATGGAACAAAGTTAAAAGTGGGGGTTTACTCCCTTTTCTAGAAAAACTCCATGGGTCTAATCCAGAAGCTATACAACATTTTGAGAAGAATTGGGACAATGGGGAAATAACCCTATTTGGAAGGAAAGTTAAGCTTGATGAAAAATATCATTGCTGAAGTGACTGGTATGTCCACTGAAGGACAAATTTTTCCAGGACAGGATTTTCTCTGATGAAGCGGTGGTCAGATTTCTAAAGAAAGACAAAGTAAAATTGAAACTGGTGAAAGTTTCCAATAGTTACTTTCAGGCCGATACCATTAAAGCTCTCTGGAGAAAAGTTATTCACGTCATAATGGAGTATATCACCTTGAATGGTCACTTCACTAGGGTCTACGACTATCACTTTTCCTTGCTCAATCATTTTTCGCTATAAGGTCAGGGTTTCTCCCCTACTATCTTCTATGTTCCTTAAGAAAAAGTCTAGAAGACCATAAGAAAAACCCAAAAAGATATCATATATTACATACTGGTCTGATTAGGTTAATTTTTGAACATTTCTAAAGCATGCTAGCCCCTGCTAACCTGGATGCCTCTTTGGCGTTCGAGGAGGATGACATTGAACCTAGTTGTTCGAGGAAATAAGCTAATTTGAGTCTGGTTAAGATGGTCCTAAATCTGCCCTCTACCCAGACTGGCAAGAAAACCCAAATCCATAATCCCCAGTATGTTATAATCAACCCTACTTCTAAGCCTAGAAGCTCTACTCCTAAAGCCAAAGGTGCTAGAAAGAATCTACCTGTCAAAAAACTTGTTTCGTATTCTAAAGATTCTCCTGATTCTAAGGATTTTGGCGCTAATAATAATTCTTTCTCTACTATCCCATCGACGAACAAAGATGTTAGAACTAGGTACCCTGGAGCCTCTAACCTTGCTAAAAGTTGCTTCAATCTTGATAGGGAACCTTCTACTGATTTTATGGGCATAGCTAGGAATAATGTTGTGGACCATTTGAGAATGTCTAAATGGGTCTTTCATCAAATTAATGACATGAAAATAAAAAATTGGTCCATCCAGAGCAAATTGGAAGAAATGGGAGCTAAGGTTTCTACGTTATGCAAGGAGGTAGAGCGTAATGAAAACATTGCTAGTAAAAAGATCCAGGACAATGTAGGTAAGGACATAAAGATAGAAATTGAATTGGAAAAATTGAACAAGACAGTGAAGATAATTGCAGAATAGAATAACAAGATGGCAAGACAAAATGCCATCATTATCAATGCTATTACTAATAAATTGGATAAAGCTCAACAGGGGTCCTTGGTTGTTGATTTGGAAAAGGTGAAAGATAAAAACTAGGAAGAGGACTTTGGGATTTCAAAGAGAACTAGGGCTAATTTGAAAAGAAAGGCACCCCCTGCACCGCATATGATTCAAACTTTCAAGAAGGGTGTCCAGGATATGCAAGACCTAGAAACTGAGACTGAGTCTATTCTGAAGACTCCGGGTTAGCTATTGTTGGTTTTTTGGCTTGTGTTTCGACTAGTTCTTTGATTGACCTTCCTGGCCTATTTTGGCTGGCTGCTGTTTTTTATGATTTTTTCTATTATTGTAGCCTGTTTATTTTGCTAGAATTTTTTGTCCTTCTCTTTCTTTTGTTGTAAACTTGGTGGTTTCGGGTCCCTGCAAAACCCATGTTTTCCTTTATCAAAAACATATAATTTTATCCAACTTTTTACAATGAAAAGTAGGAATACAAAGTGCACTTTTAGCAAGTTTTTTCTAATTTTTTTATTGGCATGTTTTGGGTATATCTAAGTTCCAACTAGTGTGGCCAAAAATAATGGTCTCATTTCCCAATTATCAATGTATTCCAAGTTTGTTAAAGATTGATGTCTATTAAGGATGTAAAGCATGTAAACACAATAGCCTAAAAAAATATAAACCTTGATGATATATTTAACAATTACATAACTTAACCTTCCCAATGTGTTCCACTTATCTTCCTTTCTAATTCTTTATTTATTTGGAATTTTTCTAGGTTCTTCTAGTTGTGATTGCATGAAAATTCCCATGGTTGTATAGTAAAACCTTTTCCCTTATGTAAATATCTTTTGAACATTTTAATATAGAATAATATTTTAGATTTCTATGCTAAAATGTTGATTAGTCATGATCTTTTAATCTACAAAAAATATGACTGTGCTTTATTATTTTATATTTGTGTCCTAATCAAGTTGAAGAGTATCCATTGATTCAATATTGAGAACAAATGTGTATATGTCTACTTATGACCCTACAATAAAATGAATTACATATGTGTATTGAATATTCATTGATCATAGATCTGAATTAATGTTATTTTTTCATAAATAAAATTATAAAAAATAAATTAAGAAATTTTCTTCACAAATTCTCATTTATTAAAAAAATTTAATTACATGTTGACAAAATCACTTATCTTTAATTCTTCCTTTTCCTAAACTTTTCCATTTCTCTCTAAAACTTATCTCCCTTTAAACCCTTATTTTCCTTCAATTAATTAGATTAGCGAAATTTTACTTTGAATTGTGGGGATTAGAACAAATTATGGCACATTATGGAAAAGCATCTAAACTAGTCTTCCTTTCGTCGTTTACAACAATTGGCCAAGTTTTCATTAACTGAACTTTGAAGAGCCCATTTACAATAACTTTGAAGTATTGAAAAAGAATACTGATTGAAAGAAAATTTCTGTAGCAGTAAGAATCTTGTAACGAAATGAATGAGATGGGCTAATGACCGCCTCCTGGACTAGGAGTCGATTCAAGAATCCGTTCCTTGTGCATGCGCTTCATTGCCCCTCTAGAAACCTGCATGTGACCCACCCCTGGGCTAGGTTCTGATGTCGACAGCCCCTGCACTTTGAGCCCAGGACACTCCTGCTCTGCATCACCCCCGGTTCGATTCTCCCTAAATCGGAACTCCAGATTATTGGCCTTGTCTTCTGTGGCATCGTTTCCAGAGGCGCTCAAGGACTTCGTCTCTGCTGCATCTTCCCATGCCAGCTCAGCTTTCGAATTTTGTGGTGAGGTGATATACAATTCTTTATCCTCCAACAATAGTCTTGCTGCACAACATACCTTCAATCCAAACAGAAGCAAAGAGAATAGATGTACCCACACTTTCATATGAATCTTCACCATATTGCTACTCTGGGTGTACGCGAGAGTTTGAAAGCTTTGATTGAGAAGAGTAGGCAAGCGATATTGAAACGAAAAGTTTGATCACTTGTATTTGTTCTTTATTTTCTCTACTCCACAGGGTGAGAACTTAATGAACCGCTGAGCTTCGATGTCCTCGGATGCGCTATTTAATACTGAGCGGAGGAGGGAGGCGTGGGTTTTCAGATCTCAATTGGATTTTCCTGGTAGTTTGGTTTAAATTTTATTCAAACACGGAAAATTAATTTTTCAGCTCGTGATCGTAAACGGCCTCACTGCTCACGTTTGCAAAGCAGCATGTGATAGAATTAGTATGGTCCTCTACATAGATTTGTACATTCTTCGTGGTATTATCTAAAATTTGTTCTCCTTTCTATCATGTATATGACCCGTAAGTTGCCTCTCATAAAATATTCAATTCAATTCCTTGGGCAGGAAGTCTTCGCAAAATTTGACTGAAATCTCCCATGATGTGAGGACAATATATGAAAGGTCCAAAAAGGCAACCGTGCCCTTCGCTGAGCTTTTGACGTTCTTCAACGCCATATGGCTTTTAAATCCAACTTTCTTGTATTGTCGTTGTTTCTAACCTATTTCCATGAACAAGGTCCTTTTCTGTCGTTCATTTCGAGTAGCTTTATTTTGGAAGTGCGGGTCCAGACTCGAGAGTAATCTTTTGACCGACCATTCAGCTGCGCACACCGCAGATTTTTTTCTGTGTTTCTTTCCCATAGAAGATTATACCTGCCGATGTGTGAGTGGTCACACTAATGACGTCGAACGAAGAGGCTACCTATAGCTAAATGGCTATGCTTTCATTTTGAATGAACTATTATTCTTAAATAATATAGTGTAATGGTCAAAGGTAAATTTTGGTAAATAAAAGTAGGATAACTGTTTATCACTTTTTGGTAGGGAAGAGGTGTAAAATGGTTACCAAGTGTTTGATCATGGACTAAGGTGATATTTTAATTAGAGTGCTCTTGCATCCACTTGTTAACTCAACTTATTATAGGTGTTGCATCAAATGCATGATATGATTGAGATTATCCATACATTATCATTCTATATTCATGTATAGGTGAAATTAATCTAACCTTTTTATTGCCTATTTAGTTGTGTCCATTTTTATGGCAATGTCTTAATGCAAAATACCACATTGAAAAGTGATAGATTCTTGTGTTAGGTTGGTGTATGGTGTGATTCCTTCCCATCTTCATTTCACACCTATTTGCACTAATCCGCATAGATTAACTATATATTCATCCCTTTTCACCTTCATTGCTATCAAGTTCCATGCATTTTCTCCCTACCTCAAATTCACTAACTTATCTAAATAAAATCAAAGTAGCACATGAATGACCCTTCAATCCTAAAGTTTTGAATTCAAATTCAATCTTGCCTACATCCTTTATTAGCCATTATGAGCTAACCTAATATTGGTTCCATACAAAAACTTGCTATGTCGTTGTATTTAGGGACACTCATTGTGTTATTTAACATATAGAAGACTAGTTGACAATGCAAGGGAAGAAGAATTAGAACACCCTTCAATTGTAAAGGGTAATAAAGGCATAAAAATCCACATCCTCATATAGGTAATCTACATGTTTACAAATATTGTTATTAACATTTTTTTTTCATTACTCATTCCATCTAGCATGATGTTTGACTTAGGAGAACTTGTTCACCTATTGAGTTGACAAGCTCATCAGTCATGTCTTTAGACACCACCTTGACAAACTCATATGTGTAGAAGGTGAAGGTGAATATTTTCTTAGACATAATTTCTATTAAATTAATTCTACCTAATGAATAAGGTTAGTCATAGTCAAGATCAACCATGTAAGAATTAAGATTGATATGTGCTATATTTTATGATAGTTCAAACTTTGAGAAATTCATGTAATTAAAATAATTTGTTTTTGAATATTGGAGAATAATGTTAGAGATCATCAACATAATTTATTCATTATCAATCCTAGAGCTAGTACACCTAATTTTCTCATTAATTTTTTATACATTTATTTCAATGATTTTTCACAACTATACTAACTAGGCTAATTATTTTATGACTAATTGTATTTAAAAAAACTCAAGCTTTATAGTTCATGCAAAGTGATTGAATTTTTTTTATATTTTAAGTTTCTTTCATTAGGGTTGTAGAGTTTTTTCTCATTGCTTATCTTTTATATAAAAAATTTCCCAGGGTTTTGATAGTGTTCTTGTGCATGATGATTTAAATTTACCTTACATATTTTAGTATTTTTCTTGTTATTATTTCATTTTATCTTTTACCCACTGTAGATGCCCTAGTCTTGGCCTTTAGGGTTTACATTGCACACTTATTTTAGATATGATCATTGCATTATTTTCTTATTTATATTGTGAACAAAGGGAAATCAAGTAGAAAATAAAGTCTCAAATATAAATAAAAGAATGTTATACCTCTCCTCCCTTTGCACCTTTATTTGAGTTTGAATTGTTTGAATTCCCAATTGGATAAGTCTTCTAAAATATTTTCCAAAACCTCATGTTGCACATGCAAGAGTGCATGGTGTTGTGCCTTTAATAGATGCTCCATTTCTCCTTAGAAAAATAGGACCACCCTTTTTGTTTCTTACACTCTCCTTTCTTTATTTTGCATGGTTTTATCTAGTTTCAATTTCAATATTTTTAATTATCTTTATTTTGGAGATTTTCCTTTTGTTAGAATTTTGGAGTTAGTCATCCTAGCATGACTATAAAGAAAAATCTAAAAATTTGACCCTCTTGAAGATCAAATGTGTTGGGGATTTTTGCATCACCTTTGTTATAATTTTAGAGTTGTTTAATCAAGCATGAGCATAAAAGAATCTTCAAAACCTCAATGTTGAGGAAATGACATCATACTAAGCTACCCATGAAATTTTCACTATTGACAGATTTCCATGTATGTTATTTTCTTTATGTTCTCATTAAACTCTTTATTTTCTAAATTTTCTTTCATGTTTGTGATCAATAGTTCATCTATTGTGTTATCTTGGATTGTTCATCTCCAACTTTGTCATCTGATGGTTTTATCATTGACTAGGTAGGGTATCCTCCCTACTCTATTAATGACAAGCATAGTCTTATCTTATTTGTATTGGGTTTTCTTGCTTATTCCTTTCTTACATTGTGTGTCATTACAAATTATGACACATGTCTTTTTGGTCTTGTTATTTATCTCCATTCATTTTTTCCCTTTTGTTTTACTTTCTAATTTTTGGGTGCCCTAACTATTGGAAAAATAAGGACACACAATTGAGGGGGGGTGAATTAGTTGTATCAGAAACTAAAATTGATCTCCTTAATTTTAACTTAATCTTAGATCTGATGAATAAGAAACTAACCATAAACAATCAACACATCAGAGAGACAAATAACACAAATATTTTTTGCATAGAAACTCTGTTGGGGAAAAACCATGGTGGATGTTACTACACAAGATTATACTCTGCTAGAAGTATGAAAGAAATAATAAGGGGAATGCACATGCATTCAGGCACACTGCCTAGAGCTCATTGCTTAATTATAAAAGAGGTCTCACTGTCGAACAATAAGGTTTGGATTGAAACCATCCAAGATTTGTGAACTAAGAAAATAGCTTCTTCACAAGTCTGATTACAATTCCAATTAAGCTCAACACTTCATCACAGTTCACACATTCTTCTTCACACTCTGCTCAGCAATCGAATGATATTTGCATATACACACATAGGAGCACACAAAGCATCATCTTCATTAATGAAATAATCACCCTTATATATCCGCTACATGAAATCCATCACCACTTCATCGGCCAAAGAAATAAAATATATTTGTAATGTCAACCCAAATTTGCAAATAAAAATTTAATGTGTATCCACCAAGGTTGGTCACAACATAGTGGAGACCCAAATTATTATCTCCAACATAGGAATAATTTAATTAATTACACCTCAAAGATCCACAACATGCTATCAACAACATATCGTCCAAGAACAAGAAAAAATGAACATGCGCACAAAGATCTTCAACCACAAATTCTCTTAATAATGTGGATGTACCACAAAGATAGAGAATGATCTAGAGACACCATAGAAAACCAAAAAAAAAAGAGAAGTTTCTGCAACAACTGAGAAAACAAGAATTACACAAACTTCATTTAGGAACACTAACAGAGACCAGCAGCTTACTTTTAGACCACAAAATACTCAAACCTTCACAAAGACCTCTAAAAATTCTGGTAGATGATCTAGAAACATTCAAAATTAAACCCTTTAATCCACATAAGCTAATCTTCAATGTAGAGAACACAACTCCTTCTTGACCTGCACAGTTCCACTAGGAACACATAAATACCTACTTTTACAATTTTCTCAATATCCTTGACATATACAGTCATCAATGCACCAAATGATAATAGTGTTGACATTAATGACAACCACATATCAGCAACTATATCCACAACATCCAGAAATACCCCCCTTTGGAATTGATGGCAACACATGATGTGAAAAATACAGTCAACCCAACACATTGACTTCTTATGTACTTCTCTCCACAGGAATTTTTCATAATGCACTTCTCCCCCTTTGAAATCAATGGCAAAGGTAACCAATAACCTTTCCAAACACACACTCTAAACCACATATACTCACATCTGACTACTCCCCCTAAGTAGTAGCCTCAAAAACATCAATCCAAATCAAAATATAGTAATGAAGCTCTTGGATTGATGTAGATAAATGCATCTTTAGTTCTTATCAAGAGGGGTGATTACCCCTAGCATTCCTCTGAGATACTCAAAAGTATCCTCTAGCAGAGGCTTAGTAAATATATCTACAATCTTTTCTTTGGTAGGCACATATTCTAGTCTAACTTCTTTCTCATTCACCTTTTCCCTCAAGAAATGAAACTTAATTGATATATGTTTAGTTTTAGAGTGTATTACTAGATTCCTTGAGATGTTTATTGCACTTGAATTGTCACAATATATGGAAATAGGCTCTTCATATATCACTCTGATATCTCTCAGCATCTATTTCATCCATATCACTTGAGTATAATTATTTGCACCAACAATGTATTTTGCTTCAGCAGTGGATAGAGAAATTGAATTCTACTTTTTGCTCAACCAAGATATTATCTTCTTCCCTTGGAAGAAGGCACCACCACTAGTACTTTTCATGTCATCTACATCACTAGCCCAATCTGCATCAGTGTATGCACACAAAGTGAGATCATCGTCCTTTGGATACCAAAGTCCAAGGTCAACAATTCCTTTAAGATATCTGGAAATTCTTTTGACAACAGTTACATGTGATTCCTTTGGATTAGCTTGAAATATAGCAACCATACATACAACATTCATAATATCTGGTCTAGTGTGTGTCAAGTAGAGCAATCCACCAATCATTGATCTGTACCAAGTTTTATTTATCTTTAGAGAATCATCATTCTATCATAGCTTACATCTGGTCACCATGGGAGTACCAACAGGTTTGGACTCATCCATTCCAAACTTCTTTAGTAGCTCTTTCACATATTTGGACTGAGATATGAAAATCCCTTGGTCCAATTGTGTAACTTGTAATCCCAAAAAGAAACTAATTTCACCAATCATGCTTATCTCAAATTCACTCTTCATTCCATCAACAAACTTCATACATAGATTATCAGCTCCTCCAAAAATGATATCATCAACAAATACTTCTATAATCAATTCCTTATCATGATCTAACTTGAAGTATAAGTTGCTATCAACAATTTACCTTTTGTGAGTCCAAGCTTTAGTAGGTATTTGTCCAATCTAGTGTACCAAGCTCTAGGGGCTTGCTTAAGTCCATATACAACTTTCTTCAATCTGCAAACCATATATTCCTTATCTCTTAATTGGAATCCATCTGATTGTTCAATCTACACTTCTTAAGATTCTAGTTCTCCATTCAGAAATGCGGACTTCACATCCATTTGATAGACTTTATAATTCTTGTATGCAACATAAGCAAGAAATAATCTCATAGCTTCAATTATAGCTACAAGGGTGAAGGTTTCTTCAAAATCAATACCTTGCATTTGAGAATATCCTTTACATACCAGTCTTGCTTTATTCCGAACCACTTCACCTTCTTTATTTAGCTTGTTTCTAAATACCCATTTGGTACCAATCACATTCTTGTCTTTAGGCCTAGAAACTAGTAGCCATGTGTCATTCTTTTCAATCTGTGTCAGCTCTTCCTTCATAGCTTCCAACCAATGTTCATCTTGATAGGCTTCAGTGACACTCTTAGGTTCAATCTTGAATATTAGACAATATTCTTTTGCAATTCTTCTTCTAGTTTGCACTCCTTTACTCTTATCTCCTATGATTTGACTTTTAGAATGATGTAGTTTTACATACCTTCGAGTTTTGGGACTTACTTGACCTTCTGATTCTTCATATATTTCTTCTACATTTCCACTTTTATGTGCTTTTGTACTTGTTTGAGCTTCCTAATTGACTTGATTTACCAAAAAAAATTGAGGTTGCTTTACTAGAACATATGGAATAATTTGAAGTAGATTCGGTGTCTGAGTGTTCTTCCCTTGGCTTGTAATGTCTTCATCTGAATCATAACTACAATGTCTGGATGATTTGATAGAGTCCTCATCAACTTTGACATTTTCACTTTCAACCATCTTTCTTAATCTTTTATTATAGTACTGGTATGCCTTGCTCTTAGTAGAATAACCTAGGAAGATCACTTCATCACTTCTAGCATCAAATTTTCCTACATCATAATCTCTCTTGATATAACACCTACTTCCAAAGATCTTAAAATACTTAATAGTAGGTTTGTGACCAAACCAT
Source organism: Sequoia sempervirens (assembly GCA_007258455.2). Lineage (NCBI taxonomy): Eukaryota > Viridiplantae > Streptophyta > Pinopsida > Cupressales > Cupressaceae > Sequoia > Sequoia sempervirens. The sequence goes on from VDFB02000003.1 coordinate 646,995,723, forward strand.
AACTCATAAGGGGTCTTACTAGAATTGCCATTCACATTTACTCGGTTCAAGTACCTATACACAACAGTAGTTAGAGATGAACTCACCACCTTTGTTAGATCTTAGGAATTTGATTTTTAGACCTTTCTCATTTTCTGCGATAGCCTTGAAGCATTTGAATTTCTCTAAAGCTTCACATTTTTCTCTAAAAAATGAAACCCAAATCATTCTAGAGTAATCATCAATAACCAGCATAAAATACCTTTCTCCATGAATGCTTATGACTCTCGAGGGACAACAAAGGTTAGTATGTAGCAGTTCCAGTAAATTATTTGAATGAAAATGTTTGCTTTGGAAAGAGACTCTAGTTTGTTTACCCATCTAACATTCCTTGTAGATTACATTAGCAGGCTTCACTAATCTAGGCAGATCTCTTACTGCTTGGGAAGAACTTATCTTGATAATGTTGTCAAAATTTACATGACGCAATCTCCTATGCCACAACCAGCTTTCATCTATCTAAGCAATCCAATAACTTCCACTAGCAAATGGATCCTCTACATAAATCACACCAACATTGTTATCTCCAAATCTTACAACTCCACCATCATACTGTTCCAGACTCACAAATTTGCTTTTGTCACCAGTCATGTGATGTGAGCATCCACTATCAATGACCCACTCATCTTTTTCTTCAACATGAGCTACAAGAGCTTTTTCATCTTTAGTAGATTTAGTAGCCATATGATTATTTTCAATGGTAGCAATGAAATCCCAATCATCTTCTTTTCCATTATCTTTATCATATTCTTCATCAGTCACTGCTTCTTTAGCAAAGTAGCACTTCTTTGGAAATCTAGACTTCTTAGGTTTAGATCTAGGAACTCTTTCAGGACATCTTGATGCAAAATGACCTATTTTATTGCATGAAAAACATTTAATAGGTAATATATCTTCATACTTACCTTTTCCTCTCCCTTCTTGCTTTGCAATCAATGCTTCTAGTTCTTCTACTTGTCTTTCTTTATCTTTGAGTTGTTTCAGTTCTTCATCATACTTAGATACCTTCCTGGAATTCTCTCCCGAACTATATCTTTGTCTATTGCTTCTAGACACAGTAGCTTTAAATGCAGATTTAGTCTTCGGTGTGGATTCACCAAATTCACTTATCTCAAAAGCAGCAAGTTTCCCAATCAGCGTATCTCTTTCCAACTTGTTTACTGATCTAAACTCTTCAATAGCATGGACCTTCATTTTGTAGGAGGGAGGCAAGGATATGAGTACTTTAGCCACAATTTCATCCTCATCCACAGAACCACTGATACATTTAATACCCATCACTATCTCATTTTCTCTCTACATAGAAGAGGTGATATTTTTGACTTCACCCATCTTTACATTTTCATATTTTCCTTTCAAGCTTTATATCTTAGCCATCTTCACTTGTGCATCTCCTTCATACAAAGTTTCCAGTTTCGTCCATATTTCATGAGCTATATTCAAACCTACCACATTAGCCATCTCTGAATCTATGAAGGCACTCACCAAAGCTTCAATAGCCCTGATATTGCTTTCAACATCTTTGATCTCATTAGTAGAAGAGGGACCATTATGAGGAATGACATATTGATTTTTAGTAATATTCCAGATAGCATCACCAATACACATTAAGTGACATTTCATTCTAACTTTCCATAATGAATAGTTAGAGCCATCAAATCTAGGACTATCCTTCTTGAATGTTGTTGCCATCTCGGATCACCTCAAGCTATTAGACTTTCTTTAGAGGAACTTGCTCTAATACCAATTGTTGGAAAAATAAGAACACACAATTGAGATGGGAGGTGAATCAGTTGTATCATAAACTAAAATTATTCTCCTTAATCTTAACTTAATCTCAAATCTGATGAATAAGCAATTAACCATAAACAATCAACACATCAAAGAGAGAAATAACACAAATATTTTTTGCGTGGAAACTCTATTGGGGAAAAACCATGGTGGATGTTAGTCCACAAGATTATATTCTACTAGAAGTATAAAAGAAATAATAAGGGGAATGCACATGCATTCAGGCACACTTCCTAGAGCTCACTGCTCAATTACAAAAGAGGACTCACTATCCAACAATAGGGTTCAATGGATTAAAATCATCCACGATTTGTGAACTGAGAAAATAGCTTCTTCACAAGCCTGATTACAGTTCCAATTAAGCTCAACACTTCATCACACTTCGCACATTCTTCTTCACACTCTGCTCAACAATGAAATGATATTTTCATATACACACATAGGAGCACATGAAGCATCATCTTTATCAATGAACTAATTTCCCTTATATATCTAGTACATGAATCTCCATCTACACTTTGTTAGCCAAAGAAATAAAATATATTTGTAATGTCGGCCTAGATTTATAAATAAACTTTTAATGCGTATCCACCAAGGTCGGCCACAACATAGTGGAGAACCAAATTATTATCTCCAACATAAGAATACTTTAATTAATTACACCTCAAAGATCCACAACACGCTATCAATAACATGTCAGCCAAGAACAAGAAAAACCAAACATGTGCACAAAGATCTTCAACCAAAAATTCTTTGAATAATGTGGATGTACCACAAAGATAGAGAATGATCTAGAGACACCATAAAACACCAAGAAACAACAGAGAAGCATCCACAACAACTGAGAAAAAAAGGATTACAAAAACTTCATTCAGGAACACTGACAGAGACTACCAGCTTACTGTCATACCAGAACATACTCAAATCTTCACGTGGAGCTTTGAAACTTCTGGTAGATGATCCAAAAACATTCAACATTAAACCCTTTAATCCACATCAGCTAATCTTCAACGTAGAGAACACAACACCTTCTTGACTTGCATAGTTCCACTAGGAACACAAAAATACTTCTTCATTTCATTCACAACCTACAAAGGCATTACAGTTCTCATTGGGAATCAAGTTGTAATGCCCTCTTTGGCCAACCAACCTCAACATGGTTGTTTTTCTTCATATCTCTTTCATATGCACTCCTTCAACAAGCATTTCATCTTCTACAAACTTCTTCACTTCATTCACAAGTTCACTTTCACACTCTTGCACTCACTCTCAAGCATTCTAGTAGTACCCTTGCACCTCATTGGAATAAATACATCACTCCATCACTTTGGTAGAGCAAGTTGAGGAAAAACACCATTGTAGTAGAGGCTTGAGTGCTCTCATTTTCTCTCCCAAGCAGCCTTGAGTGCTCTTGGTGGAGGTGGTAATCTTCCCTTTCCTCTCCTCTATGTTTTTGCTGAGTAAGCACATTTACTTTTTTGTAGTGCTTTAGTGCTCTTTACTATATTGTTTTTTTCATCTCGCTTTCTTGGCTATCTATGGAGGTGGAAACACCTAAATGGGGGTTTGACTGAGGTAGGCCCCTATATAGCCACCCAAAATTTTCCTCCTCTTTGTGTGTAGGTGAATGTGCTTGGTGGAGCTAGCTGGCGAATAGGATCTTCTACGAAATCATCTCCATCACCCTAGCTTTGGTATATTTGCTTTATCACATTCTTTTATACTTCTCATATTTCATAGTGTTGTTTTTCTCTTTTAGAAGTCGCTAGCTAGGCTGCTAGCTTGTTTTATGATATTTCATGTTGTACTTTTGGTCCTCTAGTTGTACGGATGCCAAGGAACTTGAGTGACACCAACGCACCACACTGTCATCCTAGAACTGCACTTTCATCCTTAGATAGAGAGCTATCCGAGATACAATGTTGAGTTTGAAAACCATCTTTCCTAGTCCCATTTTGAATATTAGGATTCCAGAGTGGTTGTAGTACCTCACAGTCCTCATCATTCTCATCCTCATATCCTAACACCCTGTTAAGGTAAGGTAAGTTAGTGTAGCCTTCTGTATCTTGGCTCTTTGTGACCTTGGGCCTTGCATGTGTTGGTCCCCCTCTCTTACAGTAGCAAATCAAGATACACAATAATGCAATTGCAATAAATAGAAGGAAGAGAAGTACAAATGAGCATAAAAAAGTAGGTGGATCAAGCTTCGACTATTTGTGTAGCATGTTGTGGATCAGATCTAAGTTGTTTGTCCAAAAACTACATACTCACTTTGAGGCAATGAAACTCTTGTCTATCCGTTGGGTGAGAAGTCCTAAAAGGTGAGAAACATACACTCATGGCTGGTATACACTCTCTCACAAACAAGTGTCTATGGGGAAATTCATGCCTCAGATTGGGTTTCATTCTCAAACTATACAAAAGTAATACTTCTTGATAACTTTAATAAGGTGCCACACAAAAAAGATCTTCAAGCTCTACGAGGCAAGCAAAACTTTGTATGCTTAAAACTCATAGACATTGTAAATGGTGTAAGCAATATTCAAAGGGATTTTGCTTAGTTTGTGCAAGGTCTCACCTTAGGGAACATCATGCTTAATGTCTCTAAGAGAGGATAAATACAAGGTCTCATCCCGGGGAACATTGTATCTATTGCTTCCAAGAGAGGAAATCGCAAGAAAAAGAAAATTGCATAATGAAAATGAGTGTCGATGTATGCCCCCACTTTGAAGCAGTTGCTAATATAATTATTGTGAGAAATTGCTTTAAAGTAGAAGAAGATATGAGAGCTTACTTAGAAAGTCCTATTCCAAGTCATACGTTTTTGATAAGCTACGTCATGAAAGGGTAGTATGCCACATGTGAGCCAACTTAAGGCATGCCATACACGTTCCAAGCTTTCTCTTTATGTTCATGAAAGGTTAACAGCTAGCCAAAAGAGACAATGACTAGTGACACATGAGAACAAGGCTATCTAAACCATTGCCCCCACTAAGTGAAAGATAAGGATGAGCCAAAATGATTGGTAAAATGCGTGGTAGAGTGAAAATCAATATCAATTAGAGGAATTAGGTGCCCCCACATAAGGGAAAACACCAAAATCCTTAAGATGTTGGATTTTATGACTCAAAGCCTTACATTCATTAGGAGAATGATCGTGAACTCTATGATATGCACATAATGAATTTTTGTAATAAAATTTCCTTCGAGTTCTTAGAGGAAGGGATATCAAGTGATCTTGGAGGAGTCTCAACAAGATACCGTCTTGATCAAAGATAGAAGGTGTTCTTGTAGTTTGCAACAAAGATGCCTCTTGCTTAGTACAAGATGTCATACTTATGAAAGACTCTTTAGATTGCAAGATTTTGTTCTCTCCTTTAGAGTAGGGTCTAAAATCTAGTGAATTCAAATAATCAGTGTTTTGTGAGATGGCATAGAAATTAACCTAAGATGTCCTTGTTTGTTTCATTTCATGGAAAGGATAACTTTCAAGACCACTAGTGTCTATCAGTTCAAGATGCATTACTATTAAAGTTAGTTTAGAAGAATCGTTTGTGAGAGTGTCGATGTTAAGTGAAGGATTGTATATTTCTATCAAAGGACAATAACCAAGGCCATGAGTCATTTCTTTCATGTTAGGTTTTATGGGGAGACATATACCTTGTTCTCTAGCACCACATCCTTTTCCACTATACCCAAGTTTTTTGATAAGCTCATAACCTTTTCCATAAATCATTTTCATCTCTTTTGGGTTTGGTGGTTGTTTGTGGTTGAATTCATCGAAGTTTATCATGTAATCTATTGTCTTTTGTTCTAAAGTGGTTGAGGTGGATGCTTTTGAAGGGTTTTCTAAGTTTTATGTTGACATGACTACTTTTTTGTGTCTCTTATTGAAATCTTTGTTTATGATCTTGTACTCGCCCATGAATGTATGTTTGAAATCTAAGGAACCGCATGCATCTTCTAATAGCTTCGTGAGTTCCTCAATATGTCTTTGTTTGGATTTTTTTGCACAGGTTCCACTTGTGTTGTTGGTGTTAATGGTTATGTTATGCCTTGCATAACCCCCCAATTTATTTTGGAACAAAATGGATCCCCTTGGTTCTATTCTTTTTTTGCCTTTCTTTTTGGCCTTGGGCATTTTTCTTTGTTCTATCAGGTGCAGAACCAGGACCAAAATCGAGCTTAGAAATTAGGTCCAGGGTCTGGTCTTGTTCCGTTCTCGATTCTGATCTCGACAGCTCCTTTGTTTTCCTCCTAAATCTATCTTTTGTTCTGGAAGACTAGAAACCAGAACTGGAACCAAATCCTGAAACTTTCAAAAGTTTCAGGTTTAGGTTTCGTTATGATCTTAGTTCCGCGTCTTTGGTTCTGTTGCTTTTTTTTCCTTTTGATTTTGTCACAGGGTGTTTTCCCCCTTTCCTTTTTTCTTCCTTCGTCTGTCTTCATCATCTTTTTTGGATGTTGTTAGAAGCTGGAATGGAACAGAATCCAGACCTGAAAGTTTCAAGGGGTCAGATTTCATTCTAGTCTCGGTTTTGCCTAGTTCGGGTTGGATTTGGTTCCAGTCCCAGTTCTGCCTGGTTCGTTTCATCATTTGGTTTCAGTCATGTTTCCACTTTGTTGGTTTGTTTTGTCTCGGTTCCGATTTCTTTCTAGCCCCGCCCCCACCGGTTTTGAAAGAGGGTGTCGTTTCTGGTTCAGATTTGGTTCCGCCTCTACCAGAGTTAGGTTTCTTTTTGCTATGCATCTGTAAGTAATGTACTTTTCATGCTTTGAAGACTAATGGAGGCATTTATTTTACAAGATTGAATTATGCACATGATGATATTTCTCAAGGAGCTCAATTGGAGGGCATACCTCAATCACATTTGGCCTGAAATTCCTCAATGAAGAGAGTTGGAAAGACCTTCCAGATATCTTACTGACAAGTAGTAGTTCTATTCATTTTGAAGTGTCCCAGTTGGCCAGATAGTTTAATTGCCTTAGTTTTTTGGATGTCTCCCTGACCGATCGCACACAGGGTTAGCGTCACCGAAAGATTTGTGCTCAGTGAAAGGTCTTGCCAACTGATGAAGCTCGGTGAAGGTAGAGATTTCGATATGATGTCTCGATGAAAGAAGAAAGTCTCGCTGACATGAGATAATATTGGAATAACATCTTGCCGACTGGAGAAAGTCCAACCGTCGAAGAGTTCCATCATTAGCGTAATGTTTTTCCTTCGGTATGATGTATGGCCGACTACGAAGAGTCTCGGTGAAACAGAGTTTCTTTGGCGAAAGGTCTCGGTGAAAGCGGCACAGTTTTGGTGTAAGGTCTGGGCAACTACAGAGAGTCTCACCAAAATAGAATGAGCTCAGGGAGAAAAGAGGAGCTCAACATGATGTCTCACTAATAGGGTGGACTCTTGCTGAGATGAAATGGCATCAGCGAAAGATTGGAACTCGGTAAAAAAATCCTTGCGACCGAGGGATGTCTCCCCAACAAGAATAAACTCTACCTAGAAGAAGGTCCGAGCTCGCCAAGAGATATAGGCTTCGGCATGAAGTCTTTCCGACAGACGAAATTCATGCCAAAAGTTGTTCACAAGGTCGAGATTGGGGAGACTTCGAGTGAAAGATTAGAGCTGGATGTGATGTCTTGCCGACAAGTGAGGTTTTAGAGATGGAAAATGATATCGGTATGACTAATGGAACCCGCTATGACTTCTTGCTAATGAAATTTTTTCTTGCTAATGGAGTAGCTCAATGAATAGTTGTGTGGAGATCTAAAGGCAAGCCTGATGCTGCGTCCAGAAGATGGTCAATGCACAGAAAGGTGTAGAGCAGGAAGAAGGCCGAAGGAAAGAAAGAACCACGAGTCTTAGGGACAGTTGTGGTGTCTACTGACAGAGGTGCATCCACATTAATGACAATGCTTTAGAGCATTCAAGGCAACCCTTCAAGGGAGTTCAAAGATGGACACGGTACCAGAAGTTAATGTTGTACCTGCAAAAGATCTAAGATCACCCTTGGAATAATCCTTCACGAACATGGATAGCAGGGATTCACATTGAATGCACAATCAACTTTATTCAAAAGATCTAAGGGCCAACCCTCCTACAACTAGTAGATATTTTGTAAACCCTAAAATAGGGGCCAACGCATTCTTTTTGGATACATTTTGTATATATGGCATTATGATTCTTTGTAAAGGGGGGTTAGAAGGTTAGAAAGTAAAAAAAATAGAAAAAGTTAATAAAAAGGAAGAAGAAAAAAAAATAGATTAAATAGGTCTAGATATAGATTTTTCAAGAGTAGGAATTTTCTGAAGGATAGACGAGACAGAGCTACATCCCGATTCTTTGTTATGGGAGCTTCTTTTGTCTTCTTAGTTAGGAGTTAGATTCAACAGGAGCTAGTAATGTATCTTTCCAGTTTTCTTAGTGTAGATGGAAACGATTTGGAGTCATGGATTCTCTATACACTGGTGATTGTGCCAGGTTTGTAAATGTTGCTTATTTGTTTCACTAATAGTAGAAGCAACTAGATTTAAATCTACTTCATATTGTGTTCTTGAATGGTGTTTATCTTCAGTTAATCATTTGATTTGAAAATCTTTCAAGGAGTGAAGTCTTATTTTGTGTTTTGTTTAAATAGTGATTTTAAATCTACTGTTGAAATTAGCACTGTGAATGAATGAAACTGTGTGTTAATCATAAGTTAATTTTATTCTGTAGTTTTAGTTAGGAATTCCTTGAAAGGTAACAAGTCTAGTTAAGTTGGATGAATTATCATTCTCTTCGGTTCCAAAGCTTTGATCTATCTTTTTATATTTCTTTAAAAACCCTAGTTAAAGTAGGTTTAAATTCATGCTTGATCTTCGAACAATCCAGAAGCTCAACACTAGCTGGCCCCTTGAACATTACTATTACATTGAGCATTGAGCAACATCAGCACAATTGAGAACCAACTACAAAGACCTTGGGAGCTAATATATCCATGTGTTGTCTTTCTTTTTCAGGAGAAACGAAATAGCAATATTTTTTTTGCACGTTGTTCTGTCATTAAGACCCGTCAATAGATTTGGCACTAGAAGGAGGGCCCAAAAGAGAAAACTGGATAATACTGGGTTTTTCTCACTGGAGAAGCCCCACAAAGTTCTTCGATCAGCTGAAAATCCATCACCTTTGATAGAACTCAAGACCCCAACAAGACATAAGGTTCGCAAAACTGGGGCAACCATCATACCACCCTTGTCAGCTCCACTGACTCCACCAAGCTTCTCACCAATAGCCCAGTGGATACCTATCAATCCACCACTGAATCCATCTCAATTGTCATCACAGCTAGTTCGACCCATTCAACAGCTAGCTCAACCACCACCCACACGAATGGCATTCTTTCAAAATAATCCCTCTCCATTGGGGACTATTCCAGGAGGTTTTCATGATATGCCTAAGAATCATGAGAAATTCTATCCCAAATACATTCATGGGGAATCAAGGAGTGTTGAAGAGCACATACAAGCTTTTAAGGATGCTTGTACTAGGGATCAGATAACCCACCATGACGTAGTTTGTAGGTTGTTCCCTTATTCCTTAGGGGATATGGCATACAATTGGTACCTTAATCCCCCTTAGCATTCTATTATGAGCTGGACAGACCTGGAGAATGCTTTTATCCATCCGTTCAAAATCTATGTGGATCTAGCTATTCTGGTCCACCAATTTGCTTGTATTAGGAAGGAGCCAGGTGAACCTTTGCCCTTGTTTAATACCATGTTTCAATGAATGTACAGGAGACTGCAAGACCCCTATTTAGTCACTAAGAATAGTTCCATTCAAGAATACTTTAGAGTTATAGACCCCCTGCTCGGCTTATTCCTACAAAGGACTTATCAGCTGGAAAATATCGATTCTCTATCTAAAGTTTACCATTTGGCTATCAAGCTACAACAACAAATTAGTTCTCAACAAGGAAGTTTGGGAGGAGGTTTTCCTTTAATAAGATATTAGGTGCATAGCCCAACCCGTCTATTCAATACTGTCCTGGGAATGTCTTCTTCCCATTATGGACCTATGCTTGAGTTGCAAACTCAACCTTCTATGCCATTCTTCACTAGTTGAACTCCTGACTTCTTTCAACAATCACAAGTTCCTCAAAGTCCTCATGGTCATCATAACCAAATTGGAACACCAAATCATGGTGGTCAGCCACCTGTTGTTAAGAGTGTTGAAAGTGAAAAGACAGTTCAACTCACAAATGAGGTAGAGACCTTAAAGAAAACACTGTCTCAAGTTACAAATGACATGGCTCAGCTTAGACTGAACCCCTCTCAAAACCAAGGTAATTATCCTAATAAGAGCAATAACAATCAAGGTAATTATTAGAATCATAACAATTACAACCAAAGGGGTTATTAAGGCCAAAACTCCTCTAACCAAGGGTATCAAAATCAAAATAGAGGATATAACCAGAGGCCAAATAACAACTGACAATGGAATACAGGGCCCAACAATGGTGGAGTTTCTCACAACTATCAAGCTAATGAGGAGAGGTCACATACTGCAAACATGGTTGACCTCAAATTTATGACTAATTGGTGTAGGTTGCATGATACTGCCACTCACTCCATGGTAAACTACCCTGAAATGGAGAAAATTTTCAAAATGGCACAGGCAGATGCCCAAACGTTCCAAGGGAATCCTCACAAAGAAGACGGCTAAGTAGATACAACAATGACTTATGACCTCTTTGAGGAGGAACCTTCATTCCCAAGGCAAGAGGAGAATGAACCAGAGGAAGATTCATATGATGCCCAAGCCTTTCAGACAAAGGGAGGACACTTTCTGAGAGATCAGAATAAGGGCCCATTCACTACATCAGCATTGCCTAGTCACATGGTGCCTTTGAATCAAAGTGCTGACAACAACCCTCCTCCACCAAAAGGTCCACTTGATTTTCATAACATAGGTAATTCACTTGGAATTGTAAAAAATAATGCAAGTTATAACACAAGATTTGATATTGTTTCTGAGATGCAAAGGCAGAAAACCTCTTTATAGTATTTTGACATCCTAAAGTGGTGCCTTGCTCAACGAGAGATAGTGCTGAAAGCTTTGGAACAAGTTGATAAATCAAAAGGGAAAAACAAGGTGGCACCTGCTGCAGACATGAACACAACCTTGTACAGAAGCAAGGTAGGTACTCCACCATTTCTTTTGAGTTTAAGAATTTGTGGGAAGAACCTACATAATTGTCTGTTAGATTCAGGGGCTTCAGGCAATGTTATGCCATTTTCCATATGCAAGAAGCTGGGATTGAACCCTGTTCAAACAAAAGAGAAGGTCATCCAACTTGACAAAACGAAGGTTAATGTAGTGGGAGAGTTGAGAAACATACATGTGCAAGTAGGGTCGAACCCTAGGGTTCAAACCAACATAGACATTCAAGTAGAAAACATTCCTAAGACCTATGGTATGCTGTTGAGTAGAGATTTGATGAAAGGTATAGGGGTATATCTCTCCCTCGACTTTTCACATATGTGGTTACCATGGAGGGGAATTCCCATACAAATTAGGATTGAAAGTGAACCCCGCCTCAAGCATATCATCATTGAATATGATTTCCCCAATGAGGTAGCCTATTTCAAAACTGGGATAGGGGTTTACAAAAGAGATGAAATTTTAACTTTTTATGTTCTTGATCCTAAAGAACTTCCAATACAAAAATTCCCTGATCCTATGATTAATGAAACCAACAAGCATTGATCAAGAAGTTGCAATAGGATCAGTTGGTCTTAGGGGAAGATATCGATCTGCAAAGTACCAAAATCATTCTGAATTGACTTTCTAGCCCTACATTAACATTTTAAATCATGTTTCCCAAGCTGAGGAAGCTAGCTTAAGTCACTCTGAGACCGTTGTAGATGACTTCCCATTTGAAACCAAAGAAGCAATAATGTTAATCAGGGATAAGGTACCTCCAAACGAAGTTCCTTCTCAAATTGAATTTATCCTGGCTACAATACCAGAACCACCCCAAGGTTTGTTTGATAGCCCCGCACTCACAAGTATGCTGAAACCTAAGGGATTAATTAAAGATGCAAGCGATTCTCAGGAGGATAGCCACATATTATATGATATATTTGTGCACGAATTGGAAATTACACATGATCAACCTATTGAACACCCGTTTCCTATATCTAATGCAAAAGATCAAGTAAGCCCACCTATGGCTCATTCTATCCAAATGCCCACAATAACTCCCCAAGGACCAACCCCAGCTCACAATCAGCTATGGACCCTCATGTTTGATGGATCTAAGTCCAAAACAGGCTGTGGTGTTGGGATTGAATTAACCAGCTTGAAAGGGAAAACCTTATTTGCTTCTTACAGGCTGTAGTTTGGGTGCACTAACAACATAGCAGAATATGAAGCTCTAACTCGAGGGCTGATGTTCACTCATAAGAAGAAAGTCATTGCCTAGTGATGGTTAAAGGAGATTCAAAAATAGTTATCAAGCAAGTGCACAACCAATATACATGTCACAATAAAAGGTTGGAAGCATATAGAAATAGCGTATGGAACCTGATTGAAGATTTTGATGCCTTTGGGATTGGCTTAATCCCTAGGGAAGAGAATCAGATAGCCGATTCATTAGCTATTGCTGTAAGCACCCTGGAACCTATGCAAGGCTCCAAACTTAAGAAACTCTCAGTGGAATTGATATCCACCCCTTTTATTCTTGATAATGTCAAGAATTTTCAAGTTTTTGATGATGATCAACATATCCTTGCTTTTCTAGCAAGTTCAAATGCTTTTGAAGGATAAATCATTGATGAGTCCAACAAGGATCAAGGAGATTGGAACCCTGGAGATTGTGATATAGAAGGGGTCCTCAATCTAAAAAGTAATAGCATCCCCAAGGGAATGGTGGCCTTGGAAAGAATTTTTGACTCAGACCCAAGGGCTCGGGAGAAGATATTAGCTGAAGATAAAGGAGGTGAATATGAAATTGTTAACCTAGCTGATTCTAGCCCTAAAAGAAATGTTTACATAGGGAAAGCTTTCCCTAAAACAATTAGAAAAGATATACTAAGGGTACTGAAGAAAGATATTGCTGCCATAGCCTGGAGGTATGAGGATTTAAAAACATTTGATGCATCTGTAATAACTCATACCATTTCGACAGAAGCATCGCCCTATCAACGCCTTGATTGAAACATTGATATTTAAAGAACTTCGGAGATTGCTTTCTGCAAGGATAATTTTCCCTATACGACATTCAACATGGGTGGCTAACTTGGTTCCAGTTCGTAAGAAAAATGGAGAGATTAGGCTATGTGTAGACTTTAGGAATCTGAACAAAGCTTTAAAAAAAGATAACTACCCACTCCCTTCACTGGATGAAGTTTTGCAGACTGTCAATAGGTCTAAGATGATATCATTCCTGGATGGTTACTCTAGATACAATCAGGTAATGGTTAACTATGAAGACAAAATGAAGACAACCTTCACTACAAAGTGGGGAACATTTGCATACAGAAGGATGCCATTTGGTCTGATAAATGCTGGAGCAACTTTTCAGTGCACTATGGACATATCATTCAAGGATCTAATTGGTAAATGCATTATTGTTTACATGGACAACCTGACAGTGTTCTCCAGGGGTAGACTGAACCATGCTGCAGACTTGGCTAAGGTTCTTGAATGATGTATCTAATATGGCGTCTCTCTAGATCCTAAAAAGTGCATGTTTATAGTTTCTGAAGGGAAGCTCTTGGGACACATAATCTCAGAAAGAGGGATATCGATCGATCCAGATCGAGTTGAGTCCATTCTGAAGATAGCTATGCCAGGAAGTAAGAAGGAGATGAGATCCTTCTTTGGAAAGATCAACTTTGTAAGAAAATTTATCATGGGCTTTGCAAAAATTGTTAAACCACTGAATCAAATGATGAAGAAAGATGCCAAAATAGAATGGAATGATGAGGCAAAGGCCACATTCTCACAGGTCAAGCAATCCATTTCAAAAGCACCGATCCTTACCATCCCTAACTACATGAGGCCATTCTACATTTATTTCTTTTGTTCTGAACATTCCTGTGCAGTTGTATTAACTCAACAAAGAGAAGAGGGAGAGGAAAGACCAATCGCTTTCATGAGTTCCCCATTCAAAAATGTTGAAATCAAATATCTGCCTCTAGAGAAAAAAAAAATTGCACTGGTCAGAGCTGTCAAGAAGTTCAGGCATTACATTCTCCAAAGTCAAATCATTGATGTAGTTCCTGACGTTGTTGTGAAATCCCTACTTATGTAGAGCGAACTGGGAGAACAAAGAGGGAAATGGATGACCATTTTGTAGGAGTTCGACCTGGAAATATGCCCTATGAGACTTGTCAGAGGTACATGCCTGTCTAAGTCCATGGCAACTGCTGGTGGCAACATCATTTTCCAGCAATACACAACTCGGTCCTTCTCCAACGACCCTTGGTATGTTGATATCATCTATTTCATGCTCAATAATCGATGTCTAGAGGGAATGAATACGACCTAGAGGAGAGAACTGAGAATGAAGAGCTCTCATTATATTCTCAAAGGAAGATTGCTATACAGGAAGAATTTTGAGAGAGTATACCTATGATGCCTTGATCAGCAAGAGGCTAAACACGTGATTACTGAATTCCATGGGAAACATGGCATAGGTCATGGGTCTGTAGATTCATTAACACATCAGATCCTCAGATTTGGTTATTACTGGCCGTGTGTGTTCAATGATTTCCATCAACATGTAAGAACATGTCACATATGTCAGATTTCTGCATCAACCGAATGCCATCCAACCATGCCATTGTAGTCTATGTACGAGGTAAGGCCATTTGCCCAGTGGGCACTAGATTTTATTGGGTTAATTAACCCAAACTCTTCTGCAGGACACAAATTTATTCTGACTACCACTAATTAGTGCACAAGATGGACAGAGGCTGTACCTTGCAAGAACAACACAATAGAGGTAGTGATTAGGTTCCTCACTTAATGCATCGCCACTAGGTTTGGAGTACCCTTCACATTGGTATGTGATAATGGCTCTTCCTTTTCTTCTACTGAGTTCATTTCATGGGAATATAATCAAAAAATTGTCTTAAAATATTCTTCAAACTATTACCCACAAGGAAATGGAGTTGTAGAATCAACCAATAAGAATCTTTTAGGGGTAATTAAAAAATTGTTAGAAAAGAACCCTAGGGACTGGCATACCCAACTGAGATTTGTGTTATGGGCAGATAGGACTAGGATCAAGGTTGCTTTAGAAAATCCACCATTTAAAATAGTGTATGGACAAGAGCCTGTGTTCCCTATTCATTTACAAATACCTATCCTTGAGTTCATGTAGAAATTCTACTCTAGTGATGATAGGATAGAAGTAAGATTATCTGCCTTGTTAAAACTAGAAGAGCGGAGGGTTGCCACCTTGCAACAATTCTTTAGACACCACGCTATTGTCAAACGTTGGTTTGAAAAAAGAGCCAAAATAAAGGCCTTCAGGATATCAAACCTTGTGTTGTTATGGGATAGAGCTAGTGAAAAGAAGGGAAGTCACAAAAAATTTGATAAGCTCCAATTAGGTCCTTATCAAATTGTAGAGATCCTAAGAGAAAATGCTTTCCGGCTAAGTAGTTTAACGAGAGAACCTATTCCATTGCCTATTAATGGACAGTTTCTTAAACATTACTTTGAGTCGTAAAGCTTGGTAATTTTCTATTTTGCATGTAAATAGTTTGCTGTTCTTTATGTAAATAATTTTTTTTGTTTCCTATTTGTAAATAATTTGCTTTTTTGTTTGTAAATAGTTTTGTTGTTTGTTTGTTTGTTCTTCCTATTCTTTTGTTTCCTTTGTTGTTTGGTTTCTGTCTTGTTTTGCTCTTTGGGGGCTTCTCTTTTCTTTCCATTTTGAAATGGTGGGCTATTATTTGAAACATACTTTGGTTATTAGGAGAGAAGTGGTTTAAATATTTTCAGGTTTTTTGATTGGGTGATTTTGTCCTAAAATTTTGCTTTATGCCCATTGTCAATAAGAGTTGTGGAAAGTCTCAAAAACAAGGTGCAAAGTAAATGATCTTCATTACCCCCTCTGAATCTGTCACAAATTGTCAAGACCATCTTCCTTTGTAATGGTATATTTGTCCTAGGATGATAGTGTTGTAAGATTTGAGTGAAAAATATGATCTCCCAAGCACTGTTATAAGGTCCATGGTAGTTTTCAACCTAGAATAGATGTTAAACATTTGACATATTGAGAAAAAACTGAATAAAATATCTGGAACTCTATAAAAAAAAGGAGAGAACTATTTAAAGAGAAAAGAGGACTCAATATGAATGGGTGATTCCAGTATCTCTACTGGGGCTATGGATGCCTGATTGGCAGTAGAGCAATGTTGTGGGAAAACTAGAGGTATCTTCATCAGGGCTATGGACGCCTGACTGGTAGCAGAGCAATGCCTAGGATGTCATTGCACGACAACTAAAGGGAATCAAATCATGTAGCTTAAATCTTTCGCATTGATGTTCGAAATATGAAGAGAATTTTATAAAAGAGTGATGCACAATCAATAACACACATAGATTCAGGGGTAGCCATTGTTGATTTACATTTGAGATTCTAACTCAACCTTGGTTGCTAAAATTGACCCAACTGGAGTTGTGATGTTCATAAACTAGGAGTTCTGGGTAGCTGAATCCTTCAGTTTCTTGAAAATGGTTAAACCATTTTCGCAGCCAAGTCGCCATTTTTTATGGCTTGCATAACACCCCGCATTTTATTTTGGAACAAAATGGGTCCCCCTGGTTCTATTCTTTTTTTGCCAAGTTTCTTTTCTGCCTTGGGCATTTTTCTTTGTCCTGTCAGGTGTGGAACTGGGACCAAAATCAAGCTTGGAAATTAGGTCTAGGGTATGGTCTTGTTCTGTTCTCGGTTCTGATCCCACCAGCTCCTTTGTTTTCCCCCTAAGTCTATCTTTTCTTCTGGCAGACCCAGAACCGAAACTGGAACTGAACCTTGAAACTTTCAAAAAATTTAGGTTTGGGTTTTGTTCTGATCTCGGTTCCACGTCTAAGGTTTTGTTTCTTTTTTTTCCTTTTATTTTTGACATGGGGTGTTTTCCCCCTTTCCTTTTTTCTTCCTTCGTCTGTCTTTGTCGCCTTTTTGGAAGTTGATGGAGGCGGGACTGGAACAGAATCCGAACCTAAAACTTTCAAAAGTTTCAGGGGGTCAGATTTGTTTCTGGTCTTGGTTTTGCCTCCAGGTTTGGGTTAGATTGTGTTCTGGTCCCGGTTCCACCTGGTTCATTTCTTCGTTTGGTTCCGGTCTCGTTTTCACGTTGTTGGATTGTTTTGTCTCGGTTCTGATTTCTTTTTGGCCCCGCCCCCGCCGATTTTGAAGGAGGGTGTCGTTTCTGGTTTGCATTTGGTTCTGCCTCTAGCAGAGTTGGGTTTCTTTTTGCTATGCATCTGTAAGTAATGTACGTTTCATGCTTTGAAGACTAATGGAGGCATTTGTTTTGTAAGATTGAATTATGCACATGATGATATTTCTCAAGGAGCTTAGTTGGAGGGAATACCTCAATCACATTTTGCCCGAAATTCCTTAATGAAGAGAGTTGGAAAGACCTTCTAGATATCTTGGCTACAAGCACTAGTTCTATTCATTTTGAAGTGTCCCAGTCAGCCAGATAGTTTAATTGCCTTAGGTTTTCAGATGTCTCGCTGACCGATTGCACACAAAGTTAGCATCGCCGAAATATTTGTAGTCAATTAAAGGTCTTGCCAACTCATGAAGCTTGGTGAAGGCAGATATTTCGATATGATGTCTCGGCAAAAGAAGAAAGTCTCGCCAACATGAGATAATATCGGCATAACGTCTTGTCGACTGGAGAAAGTCCCACCGAAGAGGGTCGTCATCGGCGTAATGTTTTGCCTTCAGTATGATGTCTGGCTGACTGGGAAGAGTCTCAGTGAAATGGAGTGTCTTTGGTGAAAGTTCTCGCTGACAAGTGGTGGTCTCGCTGACCTAGTGGTGTCTCAGAGAAAGCGGCATAGTTTCGGTATAAGGTCTGGGCGACTACGGAGAGTCTCGCAAAAAAAAAAAAGAGCTTGGGGAGAAAAGAGGAGCTCACCATGATGTCTCACCGATAGGGTGGACTCTTGCTGAGATGAAATGGCATTGGTGAAAGATTGGAACTCGGTAAAAAAATCCTGGCGACCAAGGGATGTCTCCCCGACAAGAATAAACTTTCCCTGCAAGAAGGCCCAAGCTCGCCAAGAGATATAGGCTTCAGCGCAAAGTCTTGCCGACAGACGAAAGTCACGCCAAAAGTTTTTTACAAGGTCAAGATCAAGGAGACTCTGAGCGAAAGATTAGAGCTTGGTGTGATGTCCTACCGACAAGTGACGTCTTAGTGATGGAAAAGGATATCAGTATGACTAATGGAACCTGCTATGACTTCTTGCTGATGAATGTTTGTCTTGCCGATGGAGCCACTCAATGAATAGTGGTGTGGAGATCTAACAAAAACCCTGATGCTACGTCCAAAAGATGGTCAACGTACAGAAAGGTCTAGAGCAGGAAGAAGGCCGAAGGAAAGAAAGAACCACGAGTCTTAGGGACAATTGTGGTGTCTACTGATAGAGGTGCATCTGCATTAATGACAATTCTTTAGAGCATTCAAGGCAACCCTTCAATGGAGTTCGAAGATGGACACGAGGACTAGAAGTTAATGTTGTAGCTACAAAAGATCTAAGATCACCCCCAGAACAATCCTTCACCAACATGGACAACAGGGATTCACATTGAATGCACAATCAACTTTATTCAAAAGATCTAAGGGCCAACCCTCCTACAGCCAGCAGATATTTTGTAAACCCTAAAACAGGGGCCATCACATTCTTTTTGGATACATTCTGTATATATATGGCATTTTGATTCTTTGTAAAGGGGGGTTAGAAGGTTAGAAAGTTAAAAAAGTTAGAAAAATTTAATAGAAGGGAAGAAAAAAAAGAGAGTAAATAGGTCTAGATATAGATTTTTCAAGAGTAGGAATTTTCTGAAGGATAGAGGAGACAGAGTTGCATCCTGATTCTTTGTAATGGGAGCTTCTTTTGTCTTCTAAGTAGTTAGGAGTTAGATTTAGTAGAAGCTAGTAATGTATCTTTCTAGTTTTCTTAGTGTAGATGGAAATGATTTGGAGTCATGGATTCTCTGTACACTGGTGATTGTGCCAGGTTTGTAAATGTTGTTTATCTATTTCACTAATAGTAGAAGCGACCAAATTTAAATCTACTTCATATTGTGTTCTTGAATGGTGCTTATTTTAAGTTAATCATTTGATTTGAAAAGCTTTCAAGGAGTGAAGTCTTATTTTGTGTTTTGTTTAAATAGTGATTTTTAATCTACTGTTGAAATTAGCACTGTGAATGAATGAAACTGTGTGGTAATCACAAGTTAATTTTATTCTGCAGTTTTAGTTAGGAATTCCTTGAAAGGTAACAAGTCTGGTTAAGTTGGATGAATTATCATTCTCTTCGATTCCAAAGCTTTGATCTATCTTTTTCTATTTCTTTAAAAACCCTAGTTAAAGTAGGTTTAAATTCATGCTTGATCTTAGAACAATCCAGAAGCTCAACACCAGCAGGCCCCTTGAACATTACTGTTACATTGACCGTTGAGCAACATTAGCACAGTTGAGAACCAAGTATAAAGAACTTGGGAGCTAAGATATCCATGTGTTGTCTTTCTCTTTTAGGAGAAACGAAATAGCAATATTTTGTTTGCACGTTGTTGTGTCATTAAGACCCATCAACAGGTTCCAAAGGATTTTCTTTGTTTTTTTCAATGTTCAAACAATTGTTTGGGCCAGGGTTTGCTTCGAGTGGGTACACTTTGTTGTTGTAGATGTATTTCATTTTATGATGAAGAGTAGAAGGAACCCCATTCATTCCATGAATCCACAGTCTACCTAAGAGAATATTATACGAAATTTCATGAGGCATAACATGGATTTTTGTTTACAATGTAGCATTATATTCATTTGTATTGAGATAGTATTATGAAAGATTCATTTTGTTTTTGCACTTCCAAAGGGGGGAGTTCACTTTGGTGGAAAAAAATGCAAATATTTATTTCTTGGATCATGGATGTTATGTTATTCATTTGCACATTGGAATGGATAGGAACTTGTTGTAAGGTCATTTGAATCATGTTGTGATAGTGAGGGGATGCTTGAATAAGGTCCCATAATGATATCTTAGCAGGAGTATTCTTAAGTTGCTCGACAAGATCATACTCCTTTCCACGAGGAGGACCTAGTAAAAGAGGGTTAGGTAGGATAGGATTAGGAAAAGGTAAGGGTGTCAGGGTTGATTGTTGCAATGATGGATTGTTTCTAGTGTTATATTTATGAGCAACAATATTATGACTCGGCTGCTACAAAACATTGTTCTTAGGTGGGTAAAGGAAAAGTTCAGGTTTATTTTGAGTTGGAGGTTTGTTTGAAGGTGGGTAAAGGATGAGTCCAAGAAGAATAATAATAACGTCCCTCAGTGAAGGAGAGTCTAATATTGTCTCATCATCTTCTTCTAAGGATACTAGAGCATTATTGTCAATGTTATCTATTTCGTGCACCCCTCCCTAGGAGGAAAGATTTTACGAGAACTACAAACCAAATTTTCTTGACATTCAAGGATTTGAACTTCTTCCAAAATGACCTCATCATATGTTGGGGAATAATCAATGGTTGGATTTTCTAGGTTATCAATAGTGG
Source organism: Sequoia sempervirens (assembly GCA_007258455.2). Classification (NCBI taxonomy): domain Eukaryota; kingdom Viridiplantae; phylum Streptophyta; class Pinopsida; order Cupressales; family Cupressaceae; genus Sequoia; species Sequoia sempervirens. Next base: position 647,016,351 of record VDFB02000003.1, read on the forward strand.
GGATATTAGAAGAAGGATCCATTTGATTTTCCTTTTTCTCTAAGGTCTCATTCTCTGGTGCCATACTATCTACCCTAGTAGGAGAGCTTGTAAGATGTTCACCAGATTCCATGGTTAGAGTTTGTAAACTAGCTTCATCAAAAGTAGGGGAGGCATCAAGAGAAGGACCACTATGATTTTCAAATAGATTGTCCCAAATGGTAGGAGCATTAAGGAAGGGAGAGTCAAGATTCTCATAACTTTTAATAGGTATATCTTCTAATACCAACCTATCCTCTTTGCATTGAGGAGACATATTAGGAAAAGGAAACTTTTGATTGTCATGGCTATGGAGACTAAGGTGATAATTAGAAATGTTTCTATGATCTCATCTTCTTGTTGTCTAAGATTTTTCATAGGGTGATGAGGAGAGGGACAATCAAGACCCTCAATGCTTGTATCTTCTTTCACAAAGATACCTTCATCACCAATAGGAGAGGTATTGGTTGAAGACCAAGTATGATTGTTATGATTGACAATATTACCATCCTCACCAATGGGCGATGTAATATTAAGGATTATGTCAATGGTTTGATCATAACTATGAATAACATGTTTCTTAATGACCTTATTGTTGTAATCAAAATTGAACTCATAGGATGGAATGCTGTATTTATGAAATCCATTTGTAACCAAATCAAAGCCACATCTCTTGAAATTAAACATGCTATCACGCAAAAGGAAAGAAAGAGTTATGTAATGACCTTTAGAAAGTGTAATGCAATTTTTAGATGTGAAACAAGGTAATTGGCTGATTACATTATGTAACAACCTGAAAGATAAAATTTTGTAAATGCAAAATTGAAATTGAGCAATTCCTGAAATGAGATAATTTAAGCTAGATCTAATGAAATGCATGTAACAAAAACTCAACCAACTGATACAAATAGTTAATGTTAGAAAACAAAAGTGTAAAACCAAGGGTTTTAGTGTTGTAAAAGGAAATTTCAGGGGTGCAAAGGGACTAATTCACCCAAGGTGGTGAATGAGTCCCAATGGGGATTTCTTTTAGAATTTTATAAATTTTTTTGATTGATTTTTATGTTTTCTATGCTATATTGATGCAAAACTAAGATGCAAATGTATAATTTTAGAAATTTTTAATGATTTGAGAAGCAAAAATGCAACCTATATGCACTTTCACTAATGCAAAATTTTAGAACCCTAGAATGCAAATTAACTAATGAAAAACCTACTACAAAGTTAATGTGAGCTAGATCTAGGATGATGATGGACTCAAAATAAAAATTATTTATGTGCAAAAGTCAGGTTCACCAAAATGTGGACACCAAAAAAGGATGCACAACTTCCTTGTTCACACAACAGGGGAATGAAGGAAGAGGGATCCGATTTTGCAATGTTCACATTCAAGGGTACCTTAGAGACCTAAACCAAATAAAGGATATGAGAGATATGATTGTAAGATATCCATAGAAATGAATGAAAATAAGAAATGGGTTAACCACCAAGTGCAAACTTGGAAAATATAAAATGTTTGAAAACAAAGTGTAGTATGAAAACATACCTAGAAAATGACTTGGAAATGCAGATAAAATGAAACACAAAGCTATAAAATAGAAAGTGTGGACCTAGAAATTGTTGAAGACTGGAAATGCTATTGGTCCTAAAATTTTGACCTATCGGGACTCATTCACCATTGTGGGTGAATCAGTCCCAAAACTGGAAAACTGCATCGAAGCCTATTTCAAGAAAATGGGTATCTGAATCTACAAAAATATCTATAAAAAATATAAAGTGGGACTCATACACCACTAATATCGTATGAGTCCACTTTGACTTTTTTGAAAACTTGAAGCTGGAATCTGAAGCTCTTGGTCAGCTACTCTTGCTCCTCCAAGTGCCTGGATTTGAAATCTTGATTTATGGCCTTGTAAGTGACTTTCTGTGGATATTTTGACCTAGCCAATAAGGAGATGACTTCAACAAGTTTGCAACTTATTCTTCAATAATCTCCAAGCCTTCAAAGTACCTAAATCTACAATCACACAAAGAAAGGGAGAGAAATGTTGAATGTTAGGGAATGGGGGTTTGCCTTGGTCAATCCCTTTTTAGGTAATTAAACCAAAATAATGAAGCATGAAAGAAATCAATTTGAGACTTTCCATGATGATAGATGTTGAATTTTTTTAGCAATGGATGAAGAATCTGCCCTTGAATTCCATAGAAAACTATCTTGATGACTTAGAATGCTAAAACCCTAGCTTGCTTGACTTGAGATGCATAATGAGTGATGAATTCATGAATGAATCATGAATTAGGGTTTAGAAGCTTGTTTTTATAGGCGATCCTACTCAAATGCTTGTTAATTTGATCCCCTCATCTGACATTGAAGAAAGTTAAACTTAAAACCCAAATTTTCCTACTAAAACCTCAAAAATGGCCCAAATGCGACTCATTCGCCATCTTGGGCGATTTAGTCCCATCTGGATGGGACTCATTTTCCCAAAGTGGAAAATAGGTCCCATAGGGGCTCTTTTGCTAGTTAGGATGTTGAGGAATGAAGAAATTAGGTTTATATGTTGATTTTATCAAGTCTTTGATCAAAATAAGCCTTGAGCTACACAATATGGGGTCATATGGGGCCTATTAATGATGATATAAAGGGTGATTAGGGCTAGGGAAACAAAGTTCAATGTGAAAGTGTCAATAATTATACTTAACATTAAAATGAGGTCCACATAGCCTAGAAGGACACAATATCCAATGTGAATGTGTAAAACACATTACAACACTAGATTAAAACTAAGTTTAATTTACAAGCCTTCTAGATTAATGTGAGAATGAAATTAAATACATTTTACAATATTGAATTAAGGGAAAAATAGGTCCATTAGACTTAGATGCTTAATAAAAGCCTATAAAAGTGTGAAAGTCATTTACAACACTTTACAATACCTTTACAATACATGTATTTTATTCAATTTACAAGGGCCCAAGACCTAATACAACATTAAATCAAGGCAATATTAAGCCAAAAATCATGAGAACCCAAATGGGATAGAAAAAGTAGAAGGGTTACTTTTTCGGTGTGCACACCCATCATGTGCATTTGATCTCTAAAGGTCGAGGTGTATCTTTGTTGCTTGAATTTTAGTACTTCATAAAAGGGTTAAGCATAAAATTTAGTAGTCATGGATATATAAGCTTTGTGGCTAATATAGGTTAACCAATGTTTGTAGGTGAAAATACATGTAGTGTCATTTGATCATGTAAAGAAATTCAACTTGCATTACCTTGGATACATGGAACAAGATATTAAACATGTTAATATGTACAAAGGAGTGCATAGACTAGAGGATAGTGTAATAAAGTAACTTTCACAATACAAGTTCATATAATATGAAACATGGTAAATAAATTTATAATAATGTAATTTTGAGGGGCAACTACCTAAACCACTTTGAGGGGGATACCTTCAATACTCTTAAATTATAATAGAATATTCAAAGCAATGAAAATAACATCAACACACACACACACACACACACACACGTTTGTGTGTGTTGATGTTATTTTCATTGCTTTGTTCATACTCTATTATAATTTAAGAGTATATATATATATATATATATATATATATATATATATATATAAAGCCTAGGACCACCTACTCAACTAGTTAATAATATAATAGTGATCAAATAAATTAATTAAGAGTTAAGGTAGATAGAATCCAACTATGCATAACCTTGAACAAACTATAAGATTAAGGGAATAGTACATGCTCCCACTCTTCAAAGAAGAATTATCGTTAATTTTCATCACCTGTAGATAATTCTTTACTAAATCTTCATCTTCTAATGTGAAATCTCCAACTATTAAATTATATTCTATTGAATAAGACTATTAATGATTGACTTATGCCCAAAATTTGGATCTAAAATAACTCTTCTCTCTTTATCTATCTTCCATAACATTATTTGTGTGAAACTTTGTGTTTATTAGCCTTCACCAAGCTAGAGATAAGGAAGAGTAGACATTGATTTATTAACATAGGTAGCTTCAACTTGTATGCTATACTTTCTAGCCCTTTGTGAACCCTTATAAGGCCCATCGAAATATATTACCACTTAAAATAAAATGTATTATGTTTCAAGGAATATGCATATGGATTTTATTTGTGCCAACAATATCTATTAGCTAATCTCACCTTATTGTATGCATGAAAGGGATAAGTGATGAATAATGGTGGTATATTTAGCAATTGAAGGGATTGACCCTGATCACTCTTAAGATACTATCTTTTTGGAATACCCTAAAAATTGTAACTTCTTGCAAGCTAGATGGTGTAGGAATTTTGGTTACATTTATAATGATAAAAATGTAGCCACACCTTTATAGGTAGCTTTTACATGTGTAAGTTTTCCATATGTGGAATCCTCACATACAATCCTCTTAGATCAAATTTTCTACCTTATAATTTTAAAGAATTGAATAGTTATTTAAAATGTTTATTTATTATGACAAAAGTAGTGAGCCATTGGACACCCAAAACAATGTCTTCTCCAACCACATGAATGGAAAATATAGAACAATCTATCCTATAACTTTTCCTATAGTGAGCTTAATAATATGAATTTTTCTAAAAATTTGAATGTACCCCTATTTACAATAATAACTTATAATTCTATGCTTTGGTAGATAAAATAATTTAACTATTTTTTTAATTAATAGCGTTATGAAGTTATGGATACTCTGTAAGTCACCTAATAGAGGGGTATGTGCAGGATCATGACGGGCCAAAAAGTGGCAATATGATGGTTATGTGGTTGAAGACTTTTTTTTACCCAAAATTGATGAAACAAAAAGGGTTTTTAAAGGAGATTCTCAAATCTCCACCAATATAAATTATGCTTTACTTTGAATTTCATAAGTAACTATTATTCATTTTCTATTCAAATTATGACTAAAGTCCTGATTGATAGGCTGATTGAAAAACATCTATAGCTTTCAAACGATATCACATTTTTTGAATCCAAAACATGTGTCACATTCTATGCTTTGTACTATAGGATTGAAAAAAGAAAAATTGAATTTCATGAGTTTTTGACCAAGGTAGTCAGACATACAAGTTTTTTATATTTTTTAAAATTTGTAAGAAAAAAACATAATTAATTATTTACTTGGAAAAAAATACAAAAAAATATGCATCACATCAGGACATGAGTCCTCTACTTATATCTAAAATATTATAAAAAAATATTATCATTTTATTGTGGTTAGGGTGGTTAGACATACACCTAATTCTTATTTTTTCCTTGAAATTTAAGTGCTACTGCATTGAAATTTCAAATTTTCACTAAATAGATTTAAAAAAGAAAACCTAGTAGTTTAGAAAGTACATTCAATTTTCTATAGATTATATTCTTACATATTTTTGAAATAATATAGATAAATTATTCAATTTTTTTACGTCAAGTTGCTTATGATTTTTCTAAATTTTTTGCCACTTAATGGCTTGCTTTTTCCATGATGATCCACCACATGTACCAAGAGTTAATGTTCATTGTTTCAAGAGACCCTTTAACTTTAGGGTTTATGGTTTGTACAAATGAATAGTGAATGACAATAATAGCTTGGTGGACATCTTCTAAGTATTTTATGATAAATACACCCTCTTCCTCATCCATTTATTCCTCATAGGTATTGTCAATGTAGAAAAGTTTCTTCATAGTAGATTTATGTCTTTTATTATATTTTTAATCACAATTGAAACATAATCCTTTTCCCCTTTTATCTTCATTTTTTTTGAGTTTTTAATCTCATAGATTAATAAATTCATGATGTAAGGGTACTCCAATCTCCCTTTATTAGGAAATTCCTCCCCTTCATTAGCCAAGAACTTTTATTTTTCTTTCCTTTCCATAATAATTTCTTGGGATGTAGAACCTAGAAAGAACATGTTTACCTTATATTTGATGTGGAAATTTAAACCCTCTATTAATAACTATTTAATATTTTAATTTATAATGTTTTACACTCTTAAAGACCAATTATAGAACTCATGAATTTAATTATTGACTATACCCATTTTCTTTAACGTGGCAAGTTTTCTAAATTATCTATCCATAAGTTATTCTCCATAATATATAGTTATCTTCTCTTGGAAAATAGACCATGTAATGATGCATCCATTATTTTTCTTTTCTTCTCAAAGAAAATGATACTAAATTAAATTGATAGGTTCATGTATTGTGTGAATTGTATAAAGTAAATAAGGAGCAACTAAAACCACACGATGAATGAAACATATTATATTAGAGAAATTGATTAGCAAATCAAATCGAATTGAAACAAAATCAATTCCCTAAAATCATTCCATTGTTTCATATCTTCAGGGATTCGTTAAATCATAATGGATCTCATATTTGTGTATGCAACTATGATTGTTAGAATGACAACCTAAGGAACAAAATGTTGGAAATGCATTAAATCTATTCCTACTTGATGATTGAATTATATGGTAAGGATGCTATGATAATGAAATTAATGTTGGTTGTTGTGTGAAAATGGAGATTATGCTATGATAATGATGTGATGAAATTAAAGAAACTAAGATACAGCTAACAACTAAGCCATGATTCTAAATTAATATGCTTCTAAATACTAATTTGTTAAATTCTCTAATGCTCAAACACTAAATTCTCTCATGAAAATTCTGCATAGTAAGTTTTCTTAAAGATGGGATATGAAATGTTGGAGAATGATGTTGTATTTATAGGATTTCCAAGGCATATTTTGATGTTGCAACAACCAATAGTTAGGATTTTGGCTCGAAAGATCGAGGGTGGAGGATGAAGAAGTTAGAGGGAATCATGGAGAGTGTTCCCTTTAATAGAACACTTTTCCAAGTGTGAGAGAGAATAAATGGAGGAAGAGAGCCAAGTGTCTTAAGTTTGCTTCAAAATATGTTGAGGAAAAAGCCCATTTAAGTATTAAGGATTTAAAATCATGAGACAAATGATGAGGTGGCAAGAAGAATTTTTTTAGACATGGGACTAAATTTAAATTGGGAATTATTCAAATTTAGTAAGAAGATATTAATTAAATAAAACAAACTATTTGAATTTTTTTATTTAATTAAGATTAGAGGATTATGATTTAAGATAAGAAGAATTAGAAAATGTGAACCATATAAATAAATTTAGAATTTATTTATAAGTAGATGAAATATGAGGTTTATTAATTAAATACCTTATATTTAATTAATTGATTATCCTGACTGATTTTAGGTGTATACAATTCCAAATATAGTGAAATATTGTAACATTTTACTGATAAGGAACATTGCAAATTTCAAAGGATTTCTCCATTTGTTAAAGCTAATTTGTAGGATATTTTCCATAAACATTTCACACATTTATTTTTGGTGTGAAGTGTCAAGCTATAAAATGTTGACTTATCTTCAATTTTGACCCAAACCCAAAGACACCCTTCCCCTTAGGGGATTATTTTCCCTCCCAGTCAAAGTTTTGTGACTTCCTATGTTTGGAATCTCTAAAATGTTGGTCATTAAAAAATTTCTCCATCATACCACTTTTCTTAGCCAATCCTTACATTTTCTCCATCATATTAACAATATTGCATCCTTCATCTTTTTGGTTTCTTTTTTAATTTATGCATTTTTAGATTCATGATCATTATGAAAAATCTCCTCAATTTCAACATCCTCATTGGTTGGAAATTTTATAGGTGTGACAAAATTATTTTCACCTCTTGTTGTAGGATCCACAACAATGGATTTTTTTTTTTTTACAAGAAATCAAATAAACAAGTGTCCACATAATCTAAAACTTTTAATGCGACTTATGAGGGTGTATATGTCACTTCCCAAAGTCAATATTCAATAAATTAGCTTATTTGTACATTTGAAAGAAATTTTGGTGGAAACCTTAATTTCAAAATAACTTCCTTTTAAATATCTACTCCAAATACCTTGAAATCAACATTGTAGATATATTGCTATATCCTTGTTCATCCCTCCATAAATTATTATTTTTTGATAAATTTCATCCCTAGGAGTGAAAATGATAAAAACCATAATTCTATAATACATTATTTAATAATTCTATAGTTTATCTAAAATATAGACTATAATAGTTTTAATATGTCATTAAAATATCCTAGAACAATATTGAAACTTTTAGCTAAAATGAGAGAGATATGGGCTTGCCAAAATGATCTCAAGAAAAATATCATCTTATTGCATGCCTTTACAATGCCAAGATCATGCTCCAATACCACTTGTAATGAAATATATTACACAATAGAATAATATAATATAAAATATTCTACAAATAATTTATAATAATATGCCACTTTGAGAGGGAAATATCCCAATCCAATTTGAGAGGGATACCTCAAATAGACTTAAATAAGAACATAGTACTAAACACAATGAAAATAACACTAATTGGCTTATATATATATAAATTATACCTTGTAAAGGACCTAGGCTAACTTAGATACTAAAATATAATACTAGATTGACTTAATTAATTAGATAATAAAACAATGATAATATTATCTAATAAAGAATTAAGACAACCATAATCTAAATACTCATAACCCTATACATACTATAAGATTAAGGACATAACAAAGAAATGTGTTCATAAAGAACTCCTTTCCTCAATTTTAAGTTTTTAAAATTTCCATTCATCTCAAAAACATATTAAAAATAGTCAAATAGTACAACATTCTTAACTTAGAGTTTCATTAGGAGAGAATACAAGTGGTTATTTAGAAAAAAAGTATAATAAGAAGAAATCATGGCTCAACCTAGCCTCTTAATAACTCCTCCTAATCCATGGTGGAGGTTAGACCATGTGCATTAGATAATTGAGTCTTTGTGGTATATTAATATAAGCTATGTATATAACTTTTTCTTTACCACATTTAACATTTTTATGGATTTAAAATATATATATATTTTTGGCATTATATACATGTAAGATAAATTGTTAAAACTTGTTTGATGTAGCTCACATCATTGATTGAAAATAAATGGAAACGTTATACTATTATTGAAAGTAATGAGTCAAAATGTAATAGTATTCCACTTTGTCCCTTGTTACATGTCATGACACCTTGTAAGAGTGATAATAATTGCACTTTTTAGAATAAAATAATGGTAAGAATATAAAATATATATAATTCTTAAATTTGAGATATTGTTTTGAGAGTTCTCTATAGATGAAGAAAATAATTGTGTCAAACTTTTAACAATAAAACATAGGCATATGGGGTGCACTTTTGGAAAATTTGTTCAAGTGTTTTATTTGTATTCATAAACATTACACATATTTGAGTGCTAGCAGTAAGACCACAAATTGGTCTTATTCTCCAAATATCAACGCATTCCAATTTTGTGAGGTTGATGAACCAATGAGGATTTAAAGCTTGTAAATGCAAGGACATCAAAAAAACATAAGCCTACACAAATGATTCAATAATACAATAACATAATCATCATATTATACACTTAATGAAGAGTTTAATACAAAAATAATAATATAAAGAATATTTTAATTGTAGGATATATGTGTATATACATATATAAATGTATATATACATATACATACATAAATGTATATATACATATACGTACATACATATTTATACACACACACACACATATATGCATTTTTATGTGTATAGATACTTCTATATACATGTCTGTAGGCAACTAGAATTGGGTGGGAGGGCCCCTACTATTCTAAGATAGTTGGGGCTAATAATCTGAATCAACTCAAATGGAACCTCCTTTGGAAAGATGGGTTGAACCCACCCTTTATATGTGTATGTATATACATATGTATATGTATAGATACATATACATATACATGCATACATACATACATACACATATACATGCATACATATACACACATATATATGTACATATATACATATATACATATACATACACACACACATACACACATAAACATACACACACACACATTCTTGGAAATGGTATAATTTCAAAATTATTTTAGACCTATTTTAATGCCTTTGCATTCATGGCCCTTTAAATAATCATTAATAGGCCCCTAAGACCCTTTATTTCATATAAAAAGGCTTATTTTGACTGAAATCTAGATAAATTCAACAAGTGCATTCAATTTTCTAACACCTTGACATTTTCTCACCTCAAAAAGCTAGGCTAGGACTCATTTGCCATCTTGGGCATATGAGTCCCCCTAGGTATAACCCATACACCACCTTGGGTGTATGACTCCCATCTCACCCCATTTTAATGTTTGAGCAGGAAAATTCAAGTTTTCAATTCAAATTTCACAAATGTCACTATTTGGGATCTAATAAATGATAAATTCTATGAGACGATTCTATAAAACTAAGGTTTCAAATCATTATTTCACCTAGAAATTTTTACCTAAGCAATCTTAGAATTTTCAAGAAAGAGCCTTCAAGAGAGATTTTCAAGTATTCAAAAGCAAGGAGCAAATAAAGTTGAAGTCTTGGAGTAGCATAATAGTGTTTTTATAGGTCTTCAAGCTCACTTTCAGTTCATGATCTAGCATTTTCAAGGATTGATGATGGTTGCCTATGGAGAATCACGATGGATTTTAGGTTAGGGAGATGCAACTAGCCATTGAACCAAGCCTAATGACTTGTTTCCTAAGTGATTCCATCTTTCATTATCACTCTACTTTCTACCTAAAGGAAGGTACATGAATCATTGTGGCTTATTAGGGTGATTAGAGATCTCCGAAAGTGAGTCAACATCTTCATGTTTCATTTATGCATCTTATTCTAGCACATTAGAATAGGCTTTCATGACATCTTAGATCTCTTAAGATTAGGAATTTTGCATATTTCCTTTCAAGATCTATTTTTTTATCAAGGTTTGATTACCTTGAAACTAGGGGTTTGAACTAGGCAAACCCCCCATAAGAAAATAAACACAATACTTTGTTTTGCAAATTTTAACAGGTTCGAAATTGGAAGTGAAGTTAAGAAAGCATAGGAAGGATGTGTAGAGATAGAAGAAAAGTTTCAGATCCTGATATTTCAAAAAAGTAGAACATGACTAAATTGGCACCTTGGGTGTATGAGTTCTGGTTTAACACTTTTACCAAATTTTAGTGGATTCAGATTTGTGACTGTGGGATTCCAGTTTCTGCCTAGAAACAATAAACTGGGACTAAATTTCCCAGTCTGGCATATGAGTCCCAATATAATTCCAGAACAACAAAATTTGTGGTTTTCAGATCTTGGTTAGTCATCTTCGATCCTTTAGGTACCTTTTTGTATCTTTCTGTTTATCAGTTTGATTTCAAGTTTCATTTTCTAGGTCATTTAATTAGGTTTTTGCATATTAATTTTATCTCTTTCTTTCTAAGCACTTGCTTAGTGGTGAACCCCCTTTCTTTAATCACACCCAAGGAAACCATCCTAACCCTAGCCCGTTCCGCAATCAAGTCAATTGGTTGAGGGATCTTGGTTTCATTTAATGAAGTAGAGAGAAATAGGCCCCTTCTGTTCCGTCTCCTAAAAGGTGGGGCATCCTGTTTCTTTGTGTTCAATACACACACACACACATAGACATATATATACTCAAATAATAGTTAATGGATAACATTAAATTTGATTACTGTAGAACTTAACTTTCTTTTTTAATATATAATTTTCAATTTTCTTCTGCTTGAAAGGATTAAGTTGCATAGATATTGACATCTATGTCTTTTTTTAAAAAGCAGATTACAACATAATGAGTAAGCATACATCTAAATAAAAAATTGTCCTTCGAATTAAGAAATATAACACCATCCTCATGAATTATACTCAACCAATTAAATTATAACGCTTTAACCATAATTATAAGTATAAATTCCTTAAAAATAAAATATATTATAAATCTTCTTTGTAACAAATTAGATTATTTTAACCTTTTAATAATGACCTTAGAAACTAAAAACTAACTACATATATTTTAAACAGGAAGTAAAACGCTATGTCAACAGAATACTTGTAACAGATTATGGCGTGTCATAAAATGCACCAAACACAGTTTTGATTAACTGAAACTTTAAAGACCTCATTTACAATCACTTTGAAGTTAAAAAAATTAAAACTGATTAAAAGGAAATTTGTGTAGCTGTAATATTTGAACACATTTGCAGCTCTGCGACACATTCCTTTTTGAGTCTGCACAAACATGGTTGCCAGCCAGTTGGAATGGAATGAAACTTGCTCACCTTAAACGTCTTCTATAATTATAATTTACTTGCTAATGGCTTTATACATCTAGTATTCTAAAAAATCCGTCTTTTTTCTCTGTATTCTTGTAACGGAAACGAATGAGATGGGCTAATGACCGCCTCCATGACTAGGAGTCGATCCAAGAATCCGTTCCTTGTGCATGTGCTTCATTGCTCCTTTAGAAACCTGCATGTGACCCACCCCTGGGCTGGATCCTGATGTCGACAGCCCCTGCACAGTGAGCCCAGGAGACTCCTCCTCTGCATCGCCCCCGGTTCGATTCTCCCTCCATCGGAACTCCAGATTGTTGGGCTTATCTTTCGTGGCATCATTTTCAGAGGCGCTGCAGGGCTTCGTCTCTGCTGCATCTTCGCATGCCACCTCAGCTTTCGTATTTTGTGGTGGGGCGATGTACAATTCTTTATCCTCCAACAGTAGCCTCGCAGCGCCACATACCTTCAATCCGACCAGGAGCAAACAGAACAAATGTACCCACATTTTCATCTGAATCTTCATCATATTACTACTTCAGAGTTTGAAAGCTTTGATTGAGAAGAATAGGCAAGTGATATCTAAATGAAAAGTTCAACGAACTTATGGACTTCATGGTCTTGGAATGGTCTATTTAATACTGTCTGGACAAGGAAGGCGTGCATTTTCAGATCTCAATTGGATTTACTTGGAAGTTTCCTAGGCAATAGAAATATACAAAATCAAAGATAGAACAGTAGAAACAACCTCACTGCTCACGTTTGTAAAGCGGCGTGTGATGGAATTGGTATGGTCCTCCTCGTACATTTCTACATTCTTCGCGGTCTTGTCTACGAATTTTTCGTTCTCCTTCCTATAAGTATAGAAATCCTGAAATGTTGTGTTCAATTCCTTGGGAAGGAAGTCTTTGGTAAACAGGACTGAAGCGTGATGTTATGTGAGGGAAATAATCTTATGGTATCAAAAATGGGACTGTCATAACATTCAAAGTCCAAAAAGACAGCCCTACCCTTCGCCAAGCTTATGACGTTGTCCAACGTGATATGACTTTTAAAATCCAGTTTCTCGTATTGTCGTTCCTTTTCTGTCATTCATTTATAGGAGCTTTATTTCAGAAGAAACATCCAAATTCTAGAGTAAACTTTTGACCAGCCATTCAGCTTCGCATACCATTAGATTTTTTTCAGTTTTTAATTCCCATACTAGATTATACCTGCCATGACGTGGAACTAAGATGCTACCTAATGGTGATCCTGTTATTTTGAATTGATTATTCTATTCTACGTCATTTAGTTGTTCTTGTTTTGAATTTTTTTAGACTTAAGTTTTTCTTTTGTTTTATAGTATGATTATTCTTAAATATCTTTTAATTTAATGGTCAAAAGTAAATTTTGGTCAATAAAAGTAGGATAACTATTTATAACCTTTTGGTAGGGATGATGTGTAAAATCACTATTGATTGTTTGACCATTCAATAATGTGATGTTTTAAGTAGAATACTACTCCATCTGCTTACTTCTTGTTAATTCAACATTTTGTTGATGTTGCATCAAATGAATTATATGATTGAGAATTTAAACACATTAGCATTCTACATTCTTGTAATGGTGAAATTAGACTACCCATTTTATTTCCCACCTAGTTGTGTCTATTTTGATGGGAATGTCTTAATGCAATAACATGTTGACAAGCAACAAATTCTTGTGCTAGGTGGGTTCATGGTCAATTTCCTTTCCATCTGCATATCATCCCTATTTAGACTAATCCACGTAGATCGACTACCTATTCATCCCATTTCACCCTCATTGGAATCAAATTCCATGCATTTTCTCCCTACCTTATCCTTGTAGATCATTTCTATGTGACTCAAGATTGATCAAGGTCAATCTAGAGAAACACATGCATAATCCTTGAATCATAAACCTTTAAATTGAAATTCAATCTAGCCTACCTCGTTCACTAGCCATGAGGAGCTATCAATTTAATACATGTTGTTACCTAGTTTTTGGTCCCCTCTAGAAGTATGCCTACTTTTCAAAATTTGTCTAAGTCATGCGTTGTTAGTGTTTTGAGTGTGTAGTGTAACCAAGGCAGTGTTTATGAAGTAACTCTAACTCTCATGTTTCCTACCCTATAACTCATCCTGCTTGTTTTGAACACACTAGTGGTGTTTTGCCCAGTTATATGAACTTCTAAAATTTTCGCTTTGGTCTATTTTCAATCTCAAGCAGTGTGGGTGGTGTGTTATTAAATTCGTTGAACTCTCCTATTCACTGCCCAGTCGTAAATAATTAACTTCATTATGAAGCGGGTGGTGTTTTGTAGCTAAGGATGAACTTGGGTGGTGATTTACAAGGTTAAGTGAACTACCCACTTCTCTGCCTGTATAGTCGTTCATTTTCAATTTTTTGAAAAGTAGTTGTAATAGGGTAGTGATGTGAAAGATGACATGTACATACATGATGGGAAATGTCATTTATGTTGGTGCCAACCACCTCTAGGAGCACAACCTCCAAATAGATCTTCACATATGAGAGAAGCAACACAAGGCTATTTCACTAGAGATGAAATTATTCAAATGAGATGTTTTACATAATGTACAATAGTGCCTTATAAAGGAAAGAAAAATGTGTCAGGTGAAAAACTACCCAATATAGGAAAAAACCACCTAAAGTAATTTACCGTAAGATAAACTTAATACTACACTAACACCCCCCCCTTAAGTGCAAACTTAGGCAGATTATTATGCAAAAAATGGAATGGAAGATGGGTCTTGAATACATGGTCATGTTGGGTACCCATGCACAACTACTATGAAATGCAATGCAATCTCTCACAACCAGAGAAAAGGAGAAAAATCCTATGGGAAGGAAACCCCATCTACAAAAGAGAGAGAAAAATATGAAAAAGAGAAAGCTAGAAAAGTGAAAGGAGGGCTTCACAAGACCCCCAAGGACCACTCACATCACCAATGTTAGAAAAATACAAAAAGAGAGAGACTATGTAGCCCCCCCATAGAAAATGTTGAAGATCCCCCCATGATGAAGA
The DNA here is from genome assembly GCA_007258455.2 of Sequoia sempervirens. Classification (NCBI taxonomy): domain Eukaryota; kingdom Viridiplantae; phylum Streptophyta; class Pinopsida; order Cupressales; family Cupressaceae; genus Sequoia; species Sequoia sempervirens. Next base: position 647,031,678 of record VDFB02000003.1, read on the forward strand.
AACTCCTATGTTGATCTTGGAAGTCTGAAGAATATTCCATGTCTGCAAACAATATTCCTCCATTTAGGTAGAAACAACCATTGATACAAGAGAAATTCCAACTCCAAAACAAGAGAAGGGAGAGGATGAATCAACATGAAAGATGCCTCTGAAAAATATCCCAGTGCCTCCATGTAACCAAATGTCATCAGGTGCAACCTCAACTAAAAAGGTGGCTCAACAAGACCATGTGGAAAATTTGAATCAACAATCTCCAAAGACATAGAAGGTGTGACAATAGTGCATATAGTGTCATAAAAAAGAAGTGTTATACCCTCAAATATATCATCCAAATAAAAAATGTGAGATTCACAAAACAACTCTGCAAGACCTGTCAAGTGACTATCCCATAAAGCAAGATCTGAAGGATCAAAAACATCTTGTTATGCTAAAGAACCAACCTCTGAAGCAACAAGAGAAGAATCAACATAGGTCTTAAGAACTCCAAAGTTCAAATGACCAATCTCTTCTAAGGAATTGCTATCAACACTAACAAGTGGGGTGTGAGGCTCATAATCATCATCATCATCATCATCATCATCATCATCAAAAATAAGAGTAAAGGAATAGAGATGAGACTCATGATTAACTTCACCAATAGCAATGCCTTTTCCAATATTAGCCTCTCTGATGAAAACTAAATCTGTAGTGAACTCTATAGTCTTTGGTACCTCACCATGAGTAATCTGATAGATGGAAAGTAGATTTGTGTGCAAATCAAGAATACATAGTACACCTCTAAAACAACCATCGTCAATCTTAACATTTCCTACCCCTACAACATCTAAAAGTTTACTATCTCCCAAAAAAATCTTGGAAGTATCAGTACGATGAAGACTCAAAAAAGGATAGGGAGTAAAACCCATGTGGTGAGATGCTCCTGAAACCAAAAACCATGTATCACGAGTAGAATGAACTGCAGAAGTTTCCAATGCATTTCCTTTACCCATGTAGAGTGTATCTTCTCTACAACTTGCAAATCCTACATTCCTTGACTATGTATGTTTGGATGATGATGCAAATGGAGATGGAGATGAAGATGGAGATGGAGATGTTGTAGAAGGAGTCACATATGAGGGAAATGGAATATTGTTCTTCTGAAGAAGATTTGATATCTCATCAATCTTCTTCGTATAACAATGGTATTCATCATGGGGTATGTGTGGCATCATGGTAGAAAAAACAGGCCCTTAAGTGGCGAAAAATTCAGAAAAATCAAAGTTAGGAAACTTGACATAAAAATTTGAATAAGTTATCTATATTATTTCAAAAATATGTCAGAATAGAATCTATAGAAAATTGAATGTAGTTTCTATTAAACTACTAGGTTTTTTTTTTTAAAAATCTATTTGGTGAAAATTTGAAATTTCAATGCAGTAGTACTTAAATTTTAGGGAAAAAATAAGAAGTAGGTGTCTGTCTAACCACCCTAACCACAATAAAATGATAATATTTTTTTATAATATTTTAGATACAAGTAGAGGACTCGTGTCCTGATGGGATGCATATTTTTTTGTAATTTTTTTCTAAGTAAATAATTAATTATATTTTTTTATTACAACTTTTAAAAAATATAAAAACTTGTATGTCTGACCGCCTTAACTTGGTCAAAATTTCATGAAATTCATTTTTTTTTTAATCCTATAGTATACAAAGCATAGAATGTGACACATGTTTCAGATTCAGAAAATGTGATACCATTTGAAATCTGTAGAAGTTTTTCAATCAGCCTATCAATTAGGACTTTAGTTATAATTCAAATAGAAAATGAATAATAATTATTTATTTAATTCCAAGTAAAACATAATTTATATTCGTGGGAAGTTGAGAATCTCCTTTAAAAACCCTTTTCATTTCATCGATTTTGGGTAAAAAAAAGGTCGTCAGCCACATACCCTACACATACCCATCATATAGCCACTTTTTGGCTCATAATGATCCTGCACATACCCCATGCCCTTTCTTCTTGCAATACACACTACTAAACTCCTCTTTCTTATGCTTATCCTCTTTTGAAGAGGTGGAGGACTCATTAGACTCTATCTTAGCCTTAGATTTCTTCTTCCCTTTTCTTTGAGAGGCTTGTGCAACTAATGCATGATTTATAGAAACCCGGGCTCTAACTAGGAAAGTTTGGCTTGCTCCCTTGTCAAATAATCACAAAAAGTCTTAAAAGAAGGAATTTAGAATGCATTTCCCAAAGCATCCATGGTGGAGTAGAATTTAGAAGAAAAAATTACAAATAGACCTCTCAGCTTAGACAAAATTTAAAAAATGGGCTCCTTATCAGTTTTACCCTTTCCACACCTCATCATTTGGGACCTCACAGATTTGAACTTGACTAGGAAATCATCAATGGAAGGAAATGCATCAAGGGAAATAGAAGTTAATTATGCCTCTAGTTGTAAGGCACAAAACTCATTGACTTGACCAAACAAGTTTTGTGACTCATCCCATACCTCCTTGAGTGTATTTTACACTCCTCAATATATAAAGAAGACTATTAGAAACATGCATGGATATTAGACCCATAGCTTCATAACACTTCTTTCTGTGAGGAAATGTTTCATACTCCCTAGTAAAAGTGGGTTGATTAGTACTCAATGTGGACCACAAACCCTTAGATTGGAGCAACCTACTTATTTTAATCTTCTAGGTATGGTAGTAATGGGGGTTTAATAATTCAACTAAATCAGGAGTAGCCATGACAACAAAAGAAAAAAATACACCTGGAAACTGAAATCTCCAAAAATATTAACCAATGCAACCTCTTGAGATTTATTTTTCCAACATCAAAAAAATATTACTTGAGAAATTAAAAAAGGACTGAATTTGAAAAAAATTGAGCAAGAAAATTGTACATCTGACTATTTGTTTGTAGTAGATTCCCACACCACATGAAAGATAAATGGATGCACAAGTCTCCATAACATTAAAACCTCTGTATAATCTGTGAGACTTTCTCACACCAACCAAAGAAACTGCAATGATGTTTAAATAGTAAAAAGATATCCCACACTACCAATGTGGGATAAATGTTCCCAAAGAAACTTCAAAAAATTGGGCCCCACACCACTTCAGTTGCATAGCATGAAACCCTAAATATTTCACTGCAAACTTTATAAAGTATAAATTTTGATTAAAAAATTATATTCTAGCTTGCCAAAAACCAATTGCATGACCTCTTCAACAAAAGAGATGCATCTCTGTTTTGAATTTTTGCTTCCAATCTCTACTACAGGCTTAGGCCTCTGAACATAACTTAGCAAGACACCTGATCATGCTTTCAATTGACTAAAAATTCCCCTTGCAAATTTGAAACATGGCTTGATTTAATCACTCTTTCAATCAATGATTTTGGCTTCAAATTCTTCCTCCTCAAATGTTTCAAATTCTACCTCCAATTATCAATTTCACTTCAACAAAATGCCTCTTATCCTTCACATGAATCCCCTTCATGCATTTTTCAGAATGAATGTTGAGAGGAGAAGATGCATCGTCCTAGTGATCTCAATCAACCCTTTAAATAGTAGACTCGTGACCTCTTTCAGAGATCATGAATTCATATTTAAAATCGTCCCTCTTAACTACATCACCTCCAATACAAAAATTCTAAATTCTGCCTTCAAATCACAACCATAATATAGGGAAATCACACCTCAAAAGGAGGAAAAATTGTGGCCTCCAGTGAAGAAAAAATCATGTCACCACAAAGGCTAGTAATGCCTCTCAATAAAAAATCAGCCTTCCCTCAGCCAAAACCCACCTTGAATGCATAGGAAATTAAATGAATCTTATTTTAAATTATTGCTCCAACAAGAAAAAATGAAAATAAGGAAACTTTGAAATTTGATAAATTTCAAATGTTGGAAAACAAATTTTAGTAAATAAATGATCTCAAAATTTCTGATGAAAACTATCAATGGCAGAAGAAGGCATAGGTTGAAGGCTCTGATACCATGGTGGTTTCAACTACCTCTAGGAGCACAACCTGCAAATAGATCTTCACAAACAATAGAAGCAACACAAGGTTGTTTCACCAAAGATGAACTTATTGAGATGAGATGTTTTACATAATGTCCAATAGTGCCTTTCTAAGGCAAGAAAAATGTGATGGGTGAACAACTACCCAATATAGGAAAAATACACTCAGAGTAATTTACTCTAAGATAAACTTAATACTACACTACAATTTAATGCTTATCTACTTACACATTTCTCCCGAGGAATTAAAAGGAAATTCATTCCAAGGAAAAACATTCTTCAATTGTGACATTCACTTTGGGAGATGTGAAGAAAGGGAGCACGCTAATGCAGACTTTTTCCCTCATAATCCTAGGTTGTTCAGAGATATTTTCATCCTTATCTTTTGCTTGTGAGCATATGGTTTTCAAGGTTGTTTTTCTTACATTTTAAATTACCTAGTGAAAATCCATTCAAACTCTAGAAGTCTAGAAATGGCAATAATTAAGTGTCAAGTTTATGAGTACATCAAGGGTTAACGTGTGACATGCATGAGCTTGAAGACACCAAGCTCAGGCAGGTAAATATGAATGAGCTTAGAGAAAAAATAAATGCTCCCAATCCACCACATATCACACAGAGAGTAATTGAAAGCAGACTAGTAGAGGCCACCACCTTCCCATAGTCATTCAATGCCTAGAGTTAATTCTTGAATGTATAAGACATTATAATGCATAGACTCGGGAAATAAGAATTGAGGAAAACCGGCTGGTGGTAAAGATAAAAAGATCCACCTTTTCCTCATGCTAAAGAATCCCTAAGAAAGAACCATACTCACCCATGGATTTCACCAGTGCTTAGAATTAGTTTTTGATCAAGAAGGGGTACTATCAGAACATAATGTCAAGGAACTAGTTAACAAAACCTAGGGGAGGAGAATATCAGTTACCTTGAAATTTACACAAGAACCATTTTTTGGAAAAAAATATTTGACATGACTACATGTTGCTACACAAAGTCTGCAAAAATGAAGATGCCTTTGGTTTTCAAGAATGGATGTACTTCTACATCCAGATTATACTTAGATGAACCCAATTTCTAGATTGGGGAACAATTATCACTGACAACTTACACAACTCCTGTTAGTTTACTTTGTTGTTGATAGGGAATTTTTCATGTTGTGTTATTTCATTTATGCCATTGTAAACACTAGACCATGGCTAGGCTTGAGGGAAACTGATCTCCCTCATGATCAAGTGCCAATTTTTGAGTACCTTGATAAATTGCAACTAAATAAGAGATTTTCTCATTGCAAGAGGGTATCAGACACCTTCACTATGTGAGTGACTAGAGAATTGCAAGGAAAAATTGAGATGCATCATTCACCTTAGGCTATGTAGTTTTTCATTTTAATGGTAGCCATTTCATCCAATTTTAGAGGTTCTCCTATATGATAGTTGGTGGTTTCACTGGTTTTCCCATCAAACTCCTAAGACACCTAGAAGAAAATTTTGTGATGATTGAGGTCTACAAAAAGTTGGAAGATGTCAACAATACATTCCAATAGCAGATAAAATTGATGGTGCAATTTCCAATTGGTTTCAACAGGCCTACACTTGTGAGTCCATGTTAGATGCCCTCAATATAGAAAAATAAATAACTAGGTATAATATGCAAACCTATGATTAATGTTTTCCTTTTTATCATTAGGATTATGTTAAAGATAATTTGAAACTGGGTCCTAGTTTTTCCCATTTGCCACTTTAGAGGACTATTGGTTAGCAGTTTTGATGAGTTTGAAGTGAGGAGAAGGAATTGGATGAGATTATCTTCAAGAAAAATAATCCTCTATAATATGATTTGGGATATACAAGGGATTGAAGATGATGAGTCAATCTTAGTGGACCCAATTTTTATTGACCTAATAGAAAAGCAACCTATTCTTGATATGGATTGGAGTAGTAAAGAGAGAGAAATGATTGAAGAAAGGATTGATGATGTTCTAGAAAGGACTCAAGATTGGGTTACTAAAAAGAAGATAGAGCAATCCCATCCTAATACTAGATCACAAAACACCCAATCAATAGGAGGCAATAGTCAACCTTCTATGGATGTAGGAACCTTTGGGTTTACCTCACATTCAGTACCATTTAGGGCTCATGGTGACAGTGATGAAGAACCTCCTAACAAGAATGTGCTTCAACTAACTTACAGAGAATACCTCCTGAATTTACCCACTTTGGATTAGAATAAAGGAGATGAACGAGATAAAGATGACTTAGGTAATATTGATATTAGCTCTTCCTCTTCATCACATAAATCATCAACTATTAGGGAGGCTAATGAACCTCCAAAATAGAGATCTTCTCCACTCTCGTCAGAGGCTATTCAAAAAAATACTCCTCCCCCAAATATAATACTACTCAAATCTTGTAGTTCCAAAGCAACCAATGTTTCTAATACCCTCATTTGGATGGAAGATTCTATGTAAAGAAAGAGGAAAGTACTGTAGTTGGATCTCTCTAAGAAAGATATGGTAGGACAATTGTTCTAGAAAGAAATCCAAAGCCAAAGAAGTTCAAAACCACTGCTCGGCTAATTGATGATGTTGGATCACAAAATTTATGCTTGGAAATTGTGCATCCCACTACACAAATGGAAGTCACTCAAGGAATAACTAGTGAATTTGACATTGAAATAATTAACCTGGGAACCCCTAAAAGAGATGGCTCAGATATGTATAACTTCTAGGTGTCTACAATGAGAATGGTTGAGAGGTCCAAGAAAGGTAAAGAAAGTAAAGGTGAGTTGAAAATACAAATTCAAGTCTTAACTAGATGCTTGAAATTGGTTTTTGATCTTCCACCTCAACCGATATCTCAAGCTAAGACATCCTCTAATCCCTTGGCCTTAATAGGAAAAGAGTATGTAAAATGAAGAACTATAAAAATTTTGGCACGCCTATTGAGGAATGGAGTAACATGTTAATCAAAAGATGTAATTAGATTATTTATGAATACCTTAAATGCCTACAAAGGGAAAATTCTTTGAGAAAAAAAATTAAGAGGAAATTGTCACTTCTGAGAAAGAGGAAAGGGTATGGAATTAGTATGAAAATTAAATCAGAGTAGTGATAGGCTTTGGAATGGAAAATATAGCTATTGAGAAAATCATACCCATCGTTGTTAATGCTTGTTGTATGATCTAGAACAAAAGTGTGAAATGGAAATTACAGGTCACAAAGTAGGGCCTACAAAAGCTACACGAGGTCTGAACTGAATGTAGTGCAATCTTAGAGGATATTCATAAAAACCTTGTTTCCCTCATATTGAAACATAAAAGGGGAGGAGATGGGAGTAATGAGAATGTTAAAGCATTGGAAAGTGATTTTCATAAAATAGGTGATGGAATTTTCAGCTCTCAATCTTTTGATGTTGAGCATTTGAGGAAATTCACCAAACTAGATCTTATCCTATCTCAAGTGATGAGACTCATTAAGACTTATGAAAATGACTTGAAGTCATTTGAAATAGCTAGTTAGCATGGAGGTTACAAGTGGGAAAGATAACCATTCTGCACCATAGGTATCTTCTACCTGTCACAAAGGCTTTCCAAGCCTTGTAGAAATGATTTTTCATGTCTGTAGAATCCAAAAGTGAAGCACCACCATTTAGTTTTTAGTTGCTTTTATTTCTTCAAAATTCCTTTAATTAAATATTAGTTATGGGAAAAGAGAGAAGTGGTTACTCACTCGCTTTATATATGTGTTTAATTTTAAATTGTCTCTCTCTAAACTTCATAAAAGGACTTGATATTATGCTATTTTGAATATAATTTTGTTGTGAAATTAAATCTCTAGTTTCTTGTTCCCATCTACTTTAAGAAGATATCCAATATTCTTAAATCTATGTGTTTAGGTGTATCTTGGTGTTATGCTTTTCCTGTGTGCTGGTGTATGCATCTGATAAGGGTGAAAATATGATCCACCGAAATGTTTGTGTAAATGAGATGGATCACTTGATTTTCAACGGCCTTATCACCTAAAATTATGCAAAATAAGATGCAAATAACAATCATAAAATGTCCCTAACTTTTATAGCAACTATGAGGAATTATTTTAGAGTATAAAGAGTTGTGTACTTATCTAGAAAGTTTATGTTTTTGAGCTGAGGACTCATTTGCCTTCAGTAGAAAATAGGTCCTTTTAGGTTTTGAAAAAAATAATTTCAAGATCATGTAACTTGATGTCTACACTCTTGAAATCCTTATTATCAAGTTCTAGAAGCCTGTAGTTAATTCTGTAGAGCTATTTCCGTGATCTTGCACCTTGAAAGACAACTTTGCAACTTCGACAATTTTGACAACATTGATAATCTTCCTCTTCAACCTATAAATCTGCAATCACGCACTCAAGAAAAAAAACCTTGTTGATTTGTTAGTGAATGGGATTTTTCCCCAGTAAAACCCCTTGTAGGTAATTAAACCAAATAATGAAATAATATAATGAAATATGAACATGAAATGATGCAATTAGAACCTTGGCATGATGATATGATCTTTGAATTGCTACAATAAACACTTAAATTCTACCTTTAAATGCCTTGTAAATGCTCTAATTCTTGATTACTTGAATGCTTGAATTCTTAGGGTTGCTTCATAAACTTTCTTAGAATGTGTTAAGAGAAACAATGTGAATTAACCCAATATTTATACTAAATTAGGAGATTAACCCTGAAATTCAAAGAACTAAGGTTGGCAGTAGATATAAAATGAAAGGTAATTGAATTCCTACTAGAATTAAATTCAAAAATTAATGTCTCATTAAGGGAGAACCCCCACAAAAGGAGAATGGGTCTTGACTAAGTTTCCATGACCTAGCTTCGGGGAGCTAAAAGAAGGTGAAGAGCCAATTCCAGATCACCAGTGAAAAGAGGGCCCTATTAAGAGAGGACCCATTCACCATCAAGGGTGAATGCATCTTGGATCAACTTACTAGGACCATTTTTTTCTCAATGAAATAATTTGAAATTTAATTTATGATTGTCGATAAGGATCCTTGTGAGGTGTAAAAATGAAGGCCTAAAAGGGGGGTTAATAACTCCACTTAACCTTAATGAATTAAGACCACCTAGATGAATGTGAAAGTTCTTTAAAAAATTCACAACACTTAAAAAAGGACACATTATGCTTATTTTTATTTATAAAGGGTCCCATAAGGCTTAATTAAGCAAATAAGTCCTAGAAAAGTGTGAAAGTGTGTTACAATACTTTACAACACCCTTTCAAGGGAAAAAATAAAGCATGTTTTAGCTAAATAAAGGTCTTAAAATAGTTTGAAAGTTTACAAGAAATTACAACACTAGTCCAAGACACCATTCATTCAATTTTAATGTTAGTTATCCAAGAAAGCAAGGAAAAGGAATCTTTTTTGGTTACTACATTGTTCCCCCACTTTGGTGAGAGGATGACCCCATGCCAAACTCACACTAAAGTAGACATCTAAGAAACCTATGTATGCAAGACTAAAAAGGATACATGATCATACCCTATCAAAGGACAAGAAGAATAAACAAAAATAAAGGATTGAGCACAATCAGTTCAATGTGATGTGAAGTAGTGGTTGTTTGTCCAAAATATGCATTGCTCACTCTGTGGTAGTGGAACCCGAGTTCATCCACTAGGTGAGTTATCCCAAAATATGTGTATGCTCACTCTGGGGTAGTGGAATATTAGTCTTTCCACTAGGTGATTTATCCCAACAATGTGGAAAATTAGAGAGTCAAATTAGCCTCTCATACCATACTAAGGTTATCCTCTTGACAACTTCGATAGGGTACCACAATGAAAACTATTTTTGTAAAATGATTTTGAATGTCATGCAAAAAAATTTAAAAAGGGGATTTTTCTTTGTTTATGTAATTTTCTTCCTCTTAGGGAGCATTGTACCTAATGTCTCCAAGAGAGGACAAGCCAAAGTGTTAGATTATTTCTCATGGGATGCCTCATTTGCATCATGCCATGATAGAAGATCATACACTCTTGGGCGGAATCAAACCCAATGAAACCACCAAGAAGAGGACACATCACAAGAAAAAAGGAAAATCATGCCATGAAATTTTCCAAAAGATGCCATTGTTGTATGCCCCCACTTTAAAGTGTTTGCTACACCATCACTATGAGCAATTTATTTAAAGTAGCCAATGTTTTTAGCCTAGGAAATGAGAGCTTTCCTTTGAAAACCCTATGCCAAGTCATATGTTTACAAAGAGATTTGCATCATGAAATAGGAGGGAAGGATTTACCCCATAAACACATAAGGGATCTATGGATTTTGGGTCAATATGTCTATACTACAATGTTTTCATAGAGCATGGAATTGTCATCATTCCCCAAATACTCACAAAAATAGAAGAATGACACAAATAGAGCGAAAACAAAGAAAAATCATTTTGGGTCAAGATGGAAGAAACATAATGTCTCGACACCTTGCGTCATCCCCAAAAGAAAAAAAAAAAAAGACAAATGGAAAATATAAAGGAAAAGCTTTTGGGTCAACATGGAAGAGACATGAATGTATTGATGCCTTGTATCATCCCCAAAAGTAAAAAACAAAACAAATGAAAAGGATAATTTTTTTTTTTTTGGGTTAACATGGAAGAGACATGAATGTATCGATGCCTTGCATCATCCCTAAAAGTAAAACACAACAGAAATGAAAAAGATAAAGGAAAATATTTTAGGTCAACATGGAAGAGGCATGAATGTCCTAACACCTTATGTCATCCCAAAAAGAAAAACATAAGACAAATTAAAAATGATTACGACATAGAGAAGAGTGAAGGTACATATAGAAGAATGCACAAAAAGAGAGAGAAGCGTCAAATGAAACATCAAAAGGGATCACATTACTCACATGCAATCAAAGAAAAAGAAAAATTAAAAAGCAAAAGACTAGTAAGGCACATGTGATTCAACCTAAAGTAGGTCATCTGCCTCCCAATCTTGGTCGGTATAAATGGAAGGAGGCAAACTAGCCAAAGGAACAACATCAAGTGCTGAACTAGGACATTCACCAAGTTCAACACTCTTTTTAGGATATTTGTCATTTAAGCTCATGAAAGAAGAAAAAAATGTATTCAACTCATCAAGCACTTGTTCATCAATCTTTGTAATATCAATGTCATCATCTATGTAAATCACAAGAGGACGTATAATAACAATGTCCATACAATGTTTTGGTTTATGTTGTGGCGATAGTTGAGAGTCATCATGCATTTCTTTAGGTAGGTTTGATTTTTATTTTCTGTTTTGTATTTTTTCTTGAGCTTGCAATATACAAGCAATAACACGACACCTACATCTATGCTCTCTAGCAATTTGATTTCTTTTTAGTTTATTGTCAATTTTCTTTTTTGTAAGAGAAGGTTTGTTAATAAAAGGTTCCTTTTCTTCCTTTGAATGCCTAAAAGAAACAATAGGATGTTTTTCAACCACTTTCTATTTGATTTTGTAAACTTGTTTGACTCTAGGAGGGACAACATGATTGTTTGTGTTATCTCATGGTCTCTTGTATGAAATTGCAGGAGGTTGTTCTATAGGTTGCTCTTGTATGTTCAAAATTAGTTTTGGTTCAATCATTGTCTTGTCAAAAGGATGGTTGGTTTAGTCATAGGATAAGGCATGTTACAATGGGAGAGTTCTACTATTTTCTTTTCCTTGATTTTTTTATATGATAAGAAAAATAAATCTTCATGAGGCTTGATAGGTTTCATAGGCTTGAGCCAAAAGTAATCTAGTGAAAAATTCCACTTTTCTAAGGTAGGATAGAATCCGCTATGATGCACAATGAAGATGTTTTCCAAATGGAAAATTTAGACATTTATACAAACTGAAAGGATGACATTCATGGAGAAAATCCATGGATGGCCTAGCTTCACACTAAATTGGTTTGATTGTGGAATGATAAAGAATGAGACTATTAATGTTTTTGGTCCCATTTTCAAAGGGAGATCTATCAAGGATATCGTAGGGAAAGAAAATAAATTATTTACAAGTCTTGATCCATGCTTTCATATTTTCATATGTATCCTAATATAGCTCATGCACATTGAACCAAATATTTTTTAGGATGTGAAATGCTAAGTCTTTTGCTCGATTAGGGTCTTTCACCTAATGGAAAGAGATAGATCCCATGCCTAAAATCTAGGTGGTTTACTCAAACTAAGATATGTATGATGAAACTAAGATGAAATGCAATGATATAGATGCATAAAAATAATGAGAACTATTAATTATTGAATGGAAACTAAAGAAATACAACTTGTTTGAAAACACATTGTGTAATGCAAAAACACCTACAAATGAATGCAAATTGCAACAAAACTTGATGAAACTAGAAGTGTGCACCTGAGCTCTTGTTGGAGACTAGTAAAGACATCTAAAATGTTGATAATCTTGATTTTTAGGCTTGGTAGGACTAATTCACCATTCTTGCCAAATCAGTCTCAGTTCTGTGAAACTGTTCCAAAACTTGTTTCAGACAAATGGGTGTCTAAAAATATAGAAAACCAAAATCAAGTTTAGAAGCGGGACTCATTCACCACCCATGATGAATGAGTCCAATTTTGAATTTCTAAATATTCAAAGGTGGAATCTAGAGCGTTCAGTCTGCACTTTCCGCTTCTTTAGGTGTTTGATTCTGAAATTGTCAGATTTGGGCCTGAAAATGTCTTTTTGTTGTTATTTGGCCTTATTCAATGAGGAGAAGACTTGAACAACTTAAGAATTGATCTTCAATGATTTCCAATCTTCCAAGAGACCTAAATATGCAAGCACACAAGACAAGAGAGAGAAATGTTGAATGTTAGGGTGGGGATTTGCCTTGATCAAATCCCTTTTACATAACTAAACCAAAATGATGAAAGAATATAATGAAAATTGTAATAATGGGGTTGATTACCTTGCCATGATAATTGAAATTGAATGTTTGTAGAAAAAAATGAAGATTCTACCCTTGAATGTCTAAAAATTTATATCTTAATGACTTGAAATGAAGAAGCTGAACCGTAGATTTTTGGCACCATGCACTTCTCTAAGATATTCTAGGGTTTTTCACCTAAAAGGAGAGAGTAGGGCTGGAAATACTAACTAGTTCATTCAAATTATGTTATGTGTGATGTTTTATAAGCTAAATGAAATTAACTAAGTGCAATTAAGTGATCTATATGACTAAATTTAAATACAAAACTAAAGATTTAAGCTATATTGGAAAACACAATATGATATGCGAACAATGACGTATGAATGAATAAATGCAGGAAAAAAAGAAATAAGCTGAAATAGTGTGCAACTAGTGGTCTAATGGAGAATTTGGAATCTTTGAAATGTTTTCTGGAATCTTAGAAAATCAAGAGTGGGACTCATTCTCCTAGGGTGGCGAATTAGTCTCGCTTCTAGTGAAATCTTTCGGGAACTAGTTTCTGACTATCGGGATTTGCAATCCGACAAAGCCTAGATTTTTAGCCTTAATGTGGGACTCATTCACCACTAGTGGAAAATCAATCCTCCACCAAAATTATGAGAAATAAGGAGACAACTCTACAACACCAGATCTGGAAATGTCTACTTGTCGAGTTGTCAAAGTCAATTTTGTAGGAAACTAACATAATACCTTCTCCAAGTTTGAAATAAGGTTGATTTGACTTGAAGCACCTAGTTGACTTGTTGACCACTCTTCAAAACCTAAATGATTGCTAAATCTACATACAAAAGCCTAAAAACACATATGCAAGAGGGGGAAAGTGGTTGAGGGATAGAAAATAGGGGTTTGCCTTGGTCAAACTACACTTTGGTAATAAAACCCTAAATAAAAATAATGAAATAAAAGAGAATGATAAACAAATAACATGCAAATTATATCAACTTACCAAACCCTCGATGAAAATCTGAAACAAGGCCTAAAAGACCATGAAAATGATAAGGGTCCATTTTTCTACGGTGCATTTAACCCCCACTTTAGTGAGAGGATGAACTTACTTCAAACTCACACTAAAGTAGCCATGAACATCGGGAGGAGGGTTCAAATGTACTTATGTTAGAAAGATGGAATGAAAATGATCAAGAGGGATGATCAAGCTAGCAGGATAAAGATCCCATGGAAAAATAAGCATAAGAACAAAGGAACACACAAGTGTTGAAAAGAGAGAAGAGAATCAGATGAAGCTTCAATCGTCTCTCCAACTAGTTGTGGATGAGATCTAGGTTGATTTTTTGAAAAATAGAATGCATACTCACTTTGGGGAAAGAGAACTCATGGCAGTCCGTCAAGTGAGAAGGCCCAAGTATACTCACTTTGGGGCCACAAAACTTCTGGTTTTCCGGGGGGTGAGAAATCCCAAAAGGGGGAGATACATACACTAGTTGGTATGCACTCATAAACAAAAAGGTGGCTATGGGGAAATTTGTGCCACTAGATGGGCTTCCCACTCAACCATATCAAAGTTATACCTCCTGATATCTTTAACAAGGTGCCACGAGGAAAAATGTCAGTTTGTGCTTCATGAGACAAGTAAAGATCTGTATTCTTAGAACTCATGAAGAAAAGGAAGCTACCATAGGCATGAAAGTTCCATTATGCAAGGTGGACAAAATGAAAAAATGTAAAATGTGAAAAGATGTTCAAAGGATTCTTGTTATGTTTATGCAAGGTCATCCACTTAGGGAACATTGTGTCTAGTGTCTCCAAGAGAGGACCAATCAAAGAATAGTATATTTACAACTTAGGGGATGCAGTGCATCACATCAAGCCACTAAGAGGAATGCAATATGCTAAGATAGATCACACTTATGAAGGACATCATGCCCAATGTCATCCACAAAGTGACGAACGCATCATATAAACGAAAAGGCTACACTAAGAACTGAAAATGTAAATGAATTAATGGTAATGTATGCCCCACACTTTAAAAGAATTGCTACACATCATTCTATGAGAAATTACTTTAAAGTAACAAAGGAAAGAAGATACAAGAAAGGAAAACAAGACATGAGAACCAACCTAGAAAGCCCTATGCCAAGTCATATGTTTCAAAGTTAGGCTACGTCATGTCAACAAAAGGGAAAAACAAAAGAAAGGGAGTTAACCCCTAGAAAAGAGCACACCAAACACATAATGGATCTATGGATTTGGGATCAGTATGTTTATTGCTGCAATGTTTTTATGAAAGAGCTTTGAACTATCATCATTCCCCAAAGCATATAGAACTAGAAGAATGACACAAAGAGAGCAAAAACAAAAGGAAAAGAAAGTTTGTTTTGGGTAAACATGGAAGAGAAATTGTGGTCTCAACTCTTTGCATCATCCCAAAAAGGAAAACAAAAAATAAAAAGAGGAAAAGAGAAAAAGACAAGGACCTTTTGGGTCAACATGGAAGAGACATTGGGCATTTATGTGCTTCATGTCATGCCCAAAAGGAAAACACAAAACAAAATGAGAAAAAGACAAGGACATTTTGGGTCAACATGGAAGAGACATTGGGCATCTCTACGCTTTGTGTCATCCCCAAAAGGAAAACACAAGGAAAAAAGAGAAAAAGACAAGGACCTTTTGGGTCAACATGGAAGAGACATTAGGTGTCTCTACGCTTTGCGTCACCCCCAAAAGGAAAAAACAAAACAAAAATGAAAAAGATAAGGAATGACATATAAAAGAATAGAGGTACAAATAGACGAAGTGTATGACAAGAGAGAAAACATGAAACACATGTTACGAGGGAACATAATACACACATGAAAGAAAAAGGAGCAAGTAATGCAAATGGAAATCAACCATTAACTAAGTTATTGGTTTCTCAATCTTAAGAAACTAAGTGAAAAATGAGTAGCATAGTTAAGAGACAAGGACAAATGCATTCACGTCAGGTTCACCAAAATGGACCATAGATTTTTAGTACCATGCACTTTTCTAAGCCCTTCTAGGGTTTTTCACCTAAAAGGAGAGAGTAGGGCAAAAAATACTAGCTAGTTCATTAAAATTATGTTATGTGTGATGTTTTTTAAGATAAATGAAATGAACTAAGTGCAATTAAGTGATCTGTATGACTAAATTTAAATGCAAAACTAAATATTTAAGCTATGTTTGAAAACACAATGTGATATGAAAAAAATGACTTATGAATGAATAAATGTAGGACAAAAAGAAATAAGATGAAACATTGTGCACCTAGAGGTCTAATCGAGAATATGGAATCTTTAAAATGTTTTCTAGAATCTCATAAAATTGACAATGGGACTCATTCGCCTAGGGTGGTGAATTAGTCCTGCTTCTAGTGAAATATGTCGAGAACCAATTTCTGACTGTCGGGATCCAGAATATAACAAAACCTAGATTTCCATCCTTAAGGTGGGACTCATTCACCACTAGTCATGAATCAGTCCTCTCCCAAAATTCTAAGAAATTAGGAGATGACTCTGCAACACCAGATCTTGAAATGTCTGCTTGTCGGGTTTCCAAAGTTAATTCTATAGGAAACAGATAGAATACCTTCTCCAAGTTTGAAATAAGGTTGATTTGAATTGAAGCACCTAGTTGACTTGTTGACCACTCTTCAACACTTAAATTCTTGCTAAATCTACATAGAAAAGCCTGCAAACACACATTCAAGAGGGGAAAATGGTTGAGGGTTAGCAACTAGGGGTTTGCCTTGGTCAAACCCCACTTTGGTAGTCAAACCCTTAATGAAATACTGAAATAAAAGAGAATGATAAAAAAATAACATACAAATGCTATAAAGTTACCAAACCCTTGTTGATGAAAATATAAAGTTGTATCAATGTATACTCCAAAATGCTTGAATATTGTCTGATTTGATGTTGTAAGATGCTTGAATGCTTTAATATGATGTGAGATTGAATGCTTGAATGAATAGGGGTTAAACTGGATGTAAAAATACTTATTTATACAATCTTGTTCCTTAGTAACCCATTAATACCTCATCACAAGCCGACATCAAGTGACTTTGAATAAGAACCCAAAAGGAAATTTTTTAAAATTTCGAATTTGGAGCCAAGTGGGACTCATTCACCACCCATGGCAAATGGGTCCCACCTAGGACCTGAAATTGAGTGTTGGGAATTAAGTCACATTTAATGTTGTTTGTCAGGTTTAAATTAAAAAATTCACTTAATTAAGGCTTATAAGAGCATAAAGGGGTCAAATAAAGCATGAGAAAGGTGTAAGTAGTGAAGTTATGCCTAGAAAAACATGAAATATTGTTACAAAACTTTACAACACTTCAAAATAGGACTTAATTAATGATGAAAAGGTGAGTTTTAGGTGAATTGTAATAAATAGAGTCTAGAAGAGTGTATAAATGTTCTACAACACTTCACAACACCTTCACAAGACATCATTATTTTAATTTTAGTACCTAAAAATGCATGTTCAAGCCATGTTACAACAAATTAAAATCAAAGAAAAATAGACAAAAGATCATGAAACAAGGCCTAAAAGACCATGAAAATGACAAGGTTCCATTTTTCTATGATGTAGAAACCCTAACTTGCTTAACTTGAGATGGAAGAATGATGGATGAATAATGAAGAAATGGTTGTGATTTAGGGTTTAGAGAGTTTATTTTATAAGAAATCCATCTTATTAGCCAATAAATTGGATCCCTTAGGCCGACATCAAGTAAAATTAAACTTAAATTCCAAAATTTCCTACTCAAAGGTCAAAATTGGGCCAAATGGGACTCATTCGCTACCCATGGTGAATGGGTCCCACCTGGATGGGATTGATTCTCCATGGATGGAGAATGGTTCCCATAGGGGCCATTTTTATAGCTAAGATGCTAGGAGATAAGGAAATATGGTTTAGATTGCAACTTTTTTGAATACTTTATAAAATTATGCCTCGTGATGCATAATATGAGGCAATAGGGGACTATGAGTGATTCAATGTGAAGGTAAATTAGGGCTTGGGACAAAAAATTCAATGTGAAAGTGTGATTAAATACACTTTACAACACTAAAATGAGGTCCACGTGGCCTAGGAAGGGACAAGAACCAATGTGAATGTGCAAGACACATTACAACATTAGTTTAACTTTAAGCTCAATTTACAAGCCTTCTAAATTGATGTGATAATGTCATTAAACACATTTTATAATGTTGAATTAGGGGAAAATAAGTTCATTAAGTCTAGAAAAGCATGAAATTCCCCTACAACACTTTACAACACCTTTATTGTACAAGATGTCATTAAATGCATTTGAAAGGGTCCAAGACCTAGCGTGGATGTGAAATACACATCAGAACACTAAATCAAGGCCTCATTAAGCTCATTTTTTCTTCAAATCAAGCAAGTTTCATTTTTTCTAATATACACACATATAAGAATTCTTTTGTGATCACATTCTCTCCACATGTGGGATCAATCAATATCCCATTAGTGGGCTTATTGTTGATTTGGCCAGCTATGTAAAGAGGAAAATTAGGTGCACATTTAGGTATGCCCTTTTGGGAGAAAGAAATGTCAAGAGTTTCTTTAGTCAAGCCTTTACGAGGTTCATATTCGATAAATGCTATCACATTTTCCATGGGATGTTGTTCAATGTTTTTCATATTGTCATCATTTGTGTCAACATTCATCACATCAGTCTTCATTTCAATAGCTTTGACAAATGAAATATTGTGCTTAGGCATGGGATTTGAAAATATTTGCAAAATTTGATTAGGAGGAGCTACAGACTTATTTCCTTGATCATTCACACCTCTAGGGTATGTGCAAGATCATGATGGGCCAAAAAGTGGCAATATGATGGGTATATATAGGGTATGTGGTTGACGACTTTTTTCTTACCCAAAATTGATGAAACGAAAAGGGTTTTTAAACGAGATTCTTAACTTTCCACCAATATAAATTATGCTTTATTTTGAATTTAATAAATAATTCGTATTTATTTTCTATTTGAAAAACATCTATAGCTTTCAAACGGTATCACATTTTTTGAATTGAAACATGCATCACATTCTATGCTTCACATACAATAGAATTAAAAAAATAAAAATTGAATTTCATGAAGTTTTGACCAAGTTAAGGTGGTTAGACATACAAGTTTTTTATATTTTTTAAAAGTTTTAATAAAAAATTCATAATTAATTATTTACTTAGAAAAAATTTACAAAAAAATATGCATCATATAGGGACATGATTCCTCTACCTACATCTATAATATTATAAAAAAATATTATGATTTTATTGTGGTTACCTAGGGTGGTCAGACAGACACCTACTTATTTTTTCCCTAAAATTTAAGTACTATTGCATTGAAATTTCAAATTTTCACCAAATAGATTTTCTTTTTTTTTAAATAAACCTAGTAGTTTAGAAACTACATTCAATTTTCTACATATTCTATTCTTACACATTCTTGAAATAATATAGATAACTTATTCAAATTTTTACGTCAAGTTGCCTAACTCTGATTTTTCTAAATTTTTTGCCACTTAAGGGCCTGTTTTTTCCATGATGATCCTGCACATGCCCTCCAATTAGTAAATGATTAAAATCAATAAGGTCTTACACTAGATGTTTAAGATGCTTGCAATATTCTGTACTATTCCCATTTGTTTGATGGTAATGACAATAAGCATTTTTTTGAAAGCCTTTAGGAAATGGTATAGTAGGGTCATGTTCTCTAATAGGAGGTAAGGCAAGCATATTTATTTTCAATAAGATGCAACATGATATTGTGAAGGGTATCAGGTAAAGGTGTAAATCCTCTTTCCCTATCCTCAAAAGGAGTTGTCATTTTTATAGAAGCCACTTGATTTTATTTTTTTTGACTTGCTTGAGGAGGATATAGTTGTAAAAATCCCTTATTTTGTTTCTTGAATGATTGATAGTTGTTTTGAGTTGTGGATTCAATTATTTTAGCATGACTAGGGGGATTTATCACATCACAAACACTAGTCGAGTTTTGATGGTCATGAAGGGCTAAACATACTTTTGTAAAGGATGGAAACCTTAACATTTAAAGTTTCTTTCGGAGTTTATCTTGTAAGTTGGAAATGAACGTTCTTTGAATGTTGGCATTAGGAATCTTAATATTCACTTGCAAATAAAGTGTTTGATATCTTCCTATGAAATCCGTCACTTTCTCATCCTCCTTTTTCTTGCATTTCATTAGGTTTGCATGGGTCATCTTGGGACCCATGAGAATATGAAGTGGTTGTAAAAGGAATCAATGATTTCATTGAATTAACCAATTGAATTCTTTGGTAACTTGATGAAAACCATTCTAAAGCAGTGTTCTTCAAGGATTTAGGGAATAACTTAACCAACAATTTATCTTCAAAGATTAAATCATTACACAAGGCGATGAATGTGGAAACATGGTGAAATGAAGAAAATAGTGATCTCTCTTTCACTTTTAGGGTTTAGACCTAAAAGGAGAGAGGCAATCTTCACACACTTCACTCAAGAACAAACCGTTGAGATCTCAAGAGAGGAAGAGATCTTGCAATTGAGGGTTTCCCTAAAGGATGTATGAAATCTAATGAGGGGTTCACCACCAAGTTTAGACTTGGAAAATACAATTTAATGCAATATGAAATTCTAAACCCTAATTGAATGCAAAATAAATCTAAATGGCCTAGAAAGATGAACAAAATACAATTTATAAATTTATGAAATAGAATGTGTGCACTTGGGAGATTGAAGAAGGTAGAATGCAAGTCTAGAATTATGTAACATCTACTATCAATGCTAACTGGGACTCATTTTCCAAGCTGGGTGAATCAGTCATGCTTCTGGGAAAATGTGCATATAAGGGTTTCAATCAAAAGGGTATTGAGATCTATAAAAAGTATTTGTCAAGCCCATATAGTGGGACTCATTTTCCACTTGTGGCGAATTAGTCCGCTTCTAGTTTTTCAAAATTTCAAGACCTGATTCTATTCCTCTTAGTCTAATTTTCTCTTTTTGACTAGTTTCCATATTTGAAACTACAAATTTCCACTTGTAGGTCTTCTCCAAGTTCCTCCAAGGCTTGATGACAACTTTAGGGATTTGAAAATTTTTCTCCAACTTTGATCCTTGACAAATCTACAACCTAGCCCTACAAATCACACACAAGAAGAGGGAAAAATTTTGTGGGGTTAGTGAATAGGGGTTTTCCTTGGTCAAACCCCTTGTTGGTAATTAAACCTTGAAATTAAAGAAAATCTAAATGGAGAATGATGAATGAACAAATGGAAACATTGCAACTCACCAAACCCTAGCAATAAGGTAATGCAAATATTCTTGAACATTTGATTGCAATGGATGCAGTTATTGACTCTTTCTTGAATGATTTTTATCTTTCTTGAAACACTTGTTTCAATCATAAACTCTACATCACAATTGTTAGCACAATAAAAAAATATGAAGAATGCAATCTTTGACATGATGATTGGCACTTGAAGAATACTCTAAAATGCTTGATAATCTGCCCTTGAAATTCTCTTGAATGCTCTTGTGAATGCTCAATGACTTGTAAAATTGCTAAGTGATCACTTGAATTCTAGGTGAGAATATGAGTGAAAGAACCTTGTATTTATAACCAATTACACAAGAATTTACAAAATTACAACACTACAAGTTGACATCAATTCTAGGAGAATAAAATATTGCCAAAAATTTAAAATAAATTTGAATTAGGGCCACATGGGACTCATTTTCCCAAGGTGGTGAATGAGTCCCATTAGACATAATGTATGGGACCAAAAATGAAAAGTGATTAGAAATGTTTAAAAATTGGTTTGGGGCCAAAAGATCCAAGCGGGACCCATTTTCCCAAGTTGGCGAATGAGTCCTAGCTACTAGATTTGGGCCATACAAGCTAAGAAATTCTAAATTGTGATTGGTGAATGATTGTTGTCTAGATTATCCTCGAAAAGATGCAATAAATCAGGGTTGCAGATGCAAAATAGGGCCAATTAAAGCATAAGAAATCGCAATTATTTATGACAAGCCTATAGAAATGTGAAAGTGAGTTGCAACTCTTTACAACACTCCAAATAAGGAAAGATTAAGGTTGATTTTGATTAGAATTATGTTTATTATGCTTATTTAATTGATAAAACCCTAGAAAAGTGTGAAAGTGTGTTACAACAGGGTATGTGCAAGATCATGATGGGTCAAAAAGTGGTGATATGATGGGTATGTCTAGGGTATGTGGCTAACAACTTTTTTTTGCCCAAAATTGATGAAATGAAAAGGGTTTTTAAAGGAGATTCTCAAATTTCCACCAATATAAATTATTCTTTACTTTGAATTTAATAAATAATTATTATTCATTTTCTATTTTAATTATGAATAAAGTCTCGATTAATAGGCTGATTGAAAAACATCTATATCTTTCAAATGGTATCACATTTGTTGAATGTAAAACATGTGTCACATTCTATGCTTCACATACTATGGGATTAAAAAATAAAAAAATGAATTTCATGAAGTTTTGACCAAGTTAAGGTGGTTAGATATACGAGTTTTTATATTTTTTAAAAGTTGTAATACAAAATTCATAATTAATTATTTACTTGGAAAAAATTACAAAAAATATGCATCAAATATGGCACATGAGCCCTCTACTTATATCTAAAATATTATAATTTTTTTTTAATCATTTTATTGTGGTTAGGGTGGTCAGACAGACACCTACTTCTTATTTTTTCCAAGAAATTGAAGTACTACTGCATTGAAATTTCAAATTTTCGCCAAATAGATTTTAAAAAATAATAAACCTAGTAGTTTAGAAACTACATTCAATTTCCTATAGATTCCATTCTTACATATTTTTGAAATAATATAGATAACTTATTCAAATTTTTACATAAAGTTTCCACTCTGATTTTTCTAAATTTTTGTCACTTAAGGGCCTATTTTTTCCATGATGATCTTACACATACCCAAAAATTCACAAAACTTTATCAAGGCACCATTAAAATTCATTAGTTTACAAGGGCTTGGAAGACCTAATGTGAATGTGTTATCCACATGACAACACTAAATCAAGGAAACATTCAGCCAAAATCCACAAGGAGGTCCCAAGCAAGTGTAAAATTGCCAAGGGATACAATTTACTACACTAAATTTATCCCCCACTTTAGTGAGAGGATGAGATTACTTCAAACTCACACTAAAGTAGACAATCATGCATTAAGAGGGGTTCAATTGTACCAATGCTAGCAAGATGATATGATAATGATTAAGAGGGTTGATCAAGCCCCCAGGACCAAGATCCCATGACAAACCAACATAAACACAAAGGAACACACATGATAATGATATAAAGAAAAACAACAAGGCACAAGCATACACTACTAAAGAGGAAGAAAAGAAAAGGTGAAATAAAAGAATTAGATCAAGCTTTGACCATTTTTCCATCATGATGTGGATTAGGTCTAGGATGTTTGTCAAAAAAAAATGCATACTCATTTTGAGGCAATGGAAATCCTAGTTGTCCTTTGCGGAAGAAGTCCTAAAATATGAGAAACATACACTCATGGCTAGTATGCACTCACACACATGCAAGGGCCTATGGGGAAAGTCATGCCTTAGTTGGGCTTCCCACTCTAACCATACGAAAGAACATACCCTTGATAACTTTAATAAGGCACAACAGAAAAATGATTTTCAAGCTTCATGAGACAAGAAAAAAATTGTATGCTTGGAGCTCATGAACAAACAAGATGGCTCCACAAGCATACAAGTTGTGCTATGCAAGGTGGCCATATAATTAAAAATAAAAAATGAAAAAATAGGAAATGTTCAAAGGAATCTTGCTTAGTTCATGTGAGGGCTTTAACTTAGGGAACATTGTGCCCAGTGTTTCCAAGAGAGGCCAATCAAAGAATATAAAATTCACAACTTAGTGGATGTAGTGTGTCACATCAAGCCACTAATAGGAATGTAATATGCTGAGAGAGATCACACCCATGAAGGACATCACACCCAATATCATCCACAAAGCAAAAAATGTATCGTATGAAATAAGAAAACTGCAGTAAGAACTGAGAAAAAGTAGAATGCAAAACAATAATGCCAATATATTCCCCAAGCTTAAACAAATTGCTAAACACCATACCATGAGAAATTACTTTAAATTAGCAAATTAAAAATTAAAACAAGAAGGAATACATGAGAGCCAACTTGGAAATCCCTATGCCAAGTCATGTATTTCTGAGTAAAGTTATGTTATGCAAGAAAAAAGGAAAAGAGAGGGGTTGCTACCAAAATGAAAAAGCAAAATACATAAGGGATCTATGGATTTGGGGTAAGTATGTTCCTTTCTACAATGTTTCTAGAGATCTTGGAGTTGTTATCATCCCCCAAATACACATAGAACTAGAAGAATGACACAAAGAGAACAAAAACAAAGAAAAACAACCTTTTTGGTCAACATGGAAGAAACATGAATGTATTGACGCCTTGCATCATCCCCAAAAGGAAAACATAATAAAAATGAAAAAGAGAGAAAAAGAGAAAGAGATACATGACATAGAGAAAAATGAAGGTAAAAATTGTGGAATGTCATAAAGAGAGAGAAAACATCAAACAAAACATTGTGGGGGATCACATTGCACACATGCAATCACACAAAAAAAAATGGAAAAGAAATAATACAAAAGACTAGTAAGGAAAATGCAATTCAACCTATGAGCAAGTCATTCACCTCCCAATCTCATTTTTTATAAGTAGAAGGTGAAAAATGTAGCTAAGGGACAGTGGAAAATGAATTACTAGGAAAATGCTATCAATTTCTTTCCCCCACTGAGTGCAAGACAAGAATGAGTCAAGGTAGGTGTTGGGAAAGGTTATGTAATAGTGAGAATAGAAATTTCTACAAATTTTACATGACAAGGAGTGAAACAATATTAGGCTATGTAATCACACGATGGCAATCATTTCCATCAAAGTGAAAATTTTTCAATACTAACTGGAATGCATGATAATCATCAGTATTGTGTCCAAGAGTTATGTGGTATCAACAATGTGGAAATTTTGTATCTTTAGGATATAACACTAGTCTATCTTTCATTGGTGGTAATGTTATTTGTTCTTTGTTCAAAAGTAGTTGTAGTTTCATTTCACTTTTAGGTGGTGGACAAGGAAACTTTAGTTTTTGTAACTTTTAAGGTCTCTTGCGTTTGCTAGATTCACCCATTTCTTGAATTGAATGCAAGGAGGGGGGCCCAAGGTGATCCTCTCATCCTTTTCATTGTTATGAGTGATTGGTTGTTCTTTAGGAAGAACACCATTTATCATTAGGATGGGAATCAAAGGTCACCATACCATCACTTCGAAGCCTTAGATATTCTCTAGGAGGCTTTATGTTATGAGAGGGGTCTTGATATTCTAACCCTATGTATTTTGATTAATTGGAATTTTTTCTATGATTTGATGGATCTCATGTTCACTTGTTGTATCACATCCCTGTTCACTCAAGATCTTGAGAAGCCTTTTCCATTTGCTTTTTGAAGATTGATGGGTGAAGCCACAATAGTGGTTTACAATTTTATGGAGGAAGGAAAACTGAGAAAACATGAGCCCATGGCAAAAAAAGTGATTTTGGAGGTTCGTACAAACCTAGAAGTTTGACTGAACCAAAAAGGGGTTTGACAGAACCTGGGTTCGAGCGAACCCCTTAAACTTTTGGTAGCCAAAAAACAAAAAAAAAATGAATATGAAAGGGGTTCGAGTGAACCCCCTTGAAGAAGTTCGCAAACCTAGGTTCGAGTGAACCATGGTTTGAATGAACCCCTAGGGGTTCGCTCGAACCCCTATGGGTTCATACAAACCACCCTAGATCCTCATCCCTCCCTAAAACACACAAAAAACCTAAAATTTGGCACTTTGGAGCTCGGGTTGAGGATGAAAATGGAGGAATCTTCACAAACCCAACTAGAATCAGGTAGTCGTTGGAGCGAGCTATCCAACGAATATAATTTTAATATGTTTTGGTTTTATTATGTATTTTTTTTCAGTTATATTAAACATAGGTTTTTCATTGAAAATGAATGTCTTTGTTTTGCACATGTGGAAAAATAGGAGATTATAAAAAAAAAATTGAAAAATATGAATGCACTAGATATTGAAGTCCTTGATCCAACAAAAATAAAATGAATTTTGATCTATACAAAAAATGTTATGGGTTATACAGTCGCGCTATGTCTGAATTGCAATTGGTTTGACTTTGAAACTTGATTAAAGAAAAAATATTCAATAAAAAAACTATCTAACCAAGTGGAAGCACTATATATTGGAGTTACAAATCTAAATTCGAAAGAACTAGAATTTTATCCTTCATGGAAAAAATGTTATGTGTTATTTAGTGTGCATCACTTTTTAAAAATGTTGTTTTCTGAACAAAACCAGTTTTCATGGGAGATGGAAAAAGAAGTGCAATATAATTCCAAAAAATTTCAAACAAATATTTTTAGAATCTACAAAAAAAATGTGATGAGACTCTAGTTTGCATCATCTTCAAATTCTTCACGGTTTAGCTACTATAGGTGCACAAATGTGAAGATTTAGTTAAAAATAATAATTTCAGTTTCGAGTTTGGCCAAAAATTGTAAACCACTATTGTGGGATCACCCTGATGGGAGTGTTTGTTACTTTGTTATCATAAAATGGTTGAGTGTTTTCTTGTTAAGGGAACTAGGTTCACCTGTTGTAGGGAACTTAGGTTTAACTTTTGTTTCAAGATGTAAGTAACCAAACATCTCAAGAGGTGGTATTGCAGGAGGATTTGGTTATTTCATGGATTGGTAAAAGGATGCATTAGCTTCTAGGTTTTCAAGACAATCATTTAGGAACCTATTCATGTTGTCATCATCTTCTCCAATGATTTCAACATCACAAGGAGCACATGCATTAAGAGTTGAGTGAGCATGAATAAGGTCAATTTCATTAGGGTTAGTTCCAAAGGCACAACTTGACAAGTCCACTAAGGACTTTAATGGCATCCAAAGCATATTATAGAACATATCCACGATGCAAATTTTAGATTGTAAACTATGCAACAATGTTGTAAATGCAATTTTTATTTTAAGCAATGAAATTAAGCTAAATGCAATTAATTAAATGAAATAAAAAGTTTGCAAATTGAAATAGAAAGATAACAACAAACATAAACTTAGTAAATGAATTTTAAATGCCAAAAAATGCAATGCAAAATGTGTAGAGGGACTGATTTTCCCAAGGTGGCGAATAAGTCCCAGTGATGATTTTTAAAAAAAATTCAAAAATTTTGAATTGAATTTTATGCTTTTTATGTTTTTTGATATATTTCTAACATACAAATGCAAAATTTGAATAATTTTCAATGAAATTAAGTGCAAGAATGCAAGCTAAATGAGCTTTCACTAATGCAAAGATTAAGACCCTAGAATGCAAATTAACCAATGCAAATCCTAATGCAATGTTAATGCAAGATAAATATAGAATGTAAATGCACTCCAAATTAGAATTTTCCTAGTAATTCCTTCTTGTTTTCCTAGTAATGCCATCTTGTTTTCCTAGTAATGTTGTCAACTCTTTTTGACTGGTTTTCGGATCTGAAACTATAAATTGCCACCTGTAGGTCTTCTCCAAGTTCCTCCAAGGCTTGATGAAAAATTTAGAGATTTGAAAACTTTTCTCTAACTTTACTCCTTGATAAATCTACAACCTAGCCCTGCAAATCACACACAAGAAGAGGGAAAAAAGTTGTGGGGTTAAACCTTGAAATGAAAGCAAATGTGAATGGAGAATGATGAATGAACAAATGGAAATGTTGCAACTCACCAAACCCTAGCAATAAGGTGCTACAAATATTCTTGAAATGGCTACAATGGATGTGATTCTTGACTCTTTCTTGAATGATGTTGATCTTGATTGAAACACTTGCTTGAATAATAAGCTCTACATCACAATTGTTAGCACAATTAAAAACATGAAGAATGCAATATTTGACCTAATGATTGGCACTTGAAGAATTCTCTAAAATGCTTGATAATCTTTCCTTAAAATGCTCTTGAATTCTCTTGTGAATGCTCAATGACTTGTAAACATGCTAAGAGATCTCTTGAATGATAGGTGAGAATATAAATGAAAGAACCTTGTATTTATACCCAATTAAGCAATAATTCTTGAAATTACAACACTACAAGCCAACATCAGACCTAGGAGAATAAAATATTTTTGAAAATTTGAATTGATTTTCAATTTGGGCCTAATGGGACTCATTCGCCCAAGGTGGAGAATGAGTCCCATCAGACATAATGTATGGGACCAAAAATGAAAAGTTCTTAGAAATTTGTAAAAATTGGTTCGGGGCCAAATGATCTAGGTGGGACCCATTTTCCAAAGGTGGTGAATGACTCCTAAACACTAAATTTGGGCCACACAAGATAGGAACACCTAAATTATGATTGGTCAATGATTGGTGTCGGGGTTATCCTCGAAAAGATGTAATAAACGAGGCTTGTGGGTGCAAAATAGGGCCAATTAAAGCATAACAAAGCCCAATTATTAATGAAAATCCTAGAGAAATGTGAAAGTGAGTTATTGTACACTTTACAACACTCCAAATAAGGAAATATTAAGGTTGATTTTGATTAAAATTATTTTTATTATACTTAGTTAATTGATAAAACCCTATAATAGTGTGAAAGTGTGTGACAAAACTTTACAACACTTTAACAAGGCACCATTAAGTTTCACTAGTTTACAAGGGCCCAAGACCTAATGTGAATGTGTTATCCACATTACAACACTAAATCAAGGCAACATTAAGCCAAAATCCACAAGGAGGGCCCAAACAAGTGTTAAAATGTAAAGGGATACATTTTACTACACTACACATGGCTTACAGGAGTAGACACATGAAATTAGCATTATGCACTTAGTTCACATTCATCCGCTCATAAAGTTAATCAAGTTCATTAAATCCATTCATTGCGCAAACCAAGTTCATTTAATCTCTAAGGATTATCCACTTAAATTGAATAAATTAACTTTATTTAATTTAAGCCTATCATTCCCACTTTGATTAAATAAATCAAGACTTTATTTAATTAAATCTAAAAAGTCATATTTCTCCCTCTTGATTTAAATAAATCAAAATATTCAAGTCAAATAGGTCAAAATCAACTAAACATCATCTAAGCTAATCTAATCCTGATTAACCTAATCTAACCACCCATCACATCCTCTAGCTTTTCCCACTTGCACCAATAAATCATTTTAATTCATTTATAAATTCATCATTTTCTTTCAACTTGGCATAAAAATGGAATATTCTCTCAAGTTTGAATATGAAGACAAGTTGACTTGTCCCTTCCAACATGGCAATAACTTCTCTCTTTCATGTCCCCCACTCAACGTTAACTCTCAATTTCAAATTTGAATCTCCCCCTCTTTGGCACATTGGCCAAAAATTACACATTCCTCAACCTATCATAATGTGACAAGTGGCCTCATCTCATTGGTCCAATCTTTATCCCACATTGCTCTCTTATGAGCATTCTTTCAACTTGAGAATCTATAAGTAGAGGGTTGATTCTTCATCAAAGGATCTACAAAGCTTATGCAAAGTCACTCTCTTCAATTGAGAACTGATTTTTCCCACCTCATATCATCCTCATAAGAATTTTTATATCATTGTCATCATGGAGCTTAGCAAA
Source organism: Sequoia sempervirens (assembly GCA_007258455.2). Lineage (NCBI taxonomy): Eukaryota > Viridiplantae > Streptophyta > Pinopsida > Cupressales > Cupressaceae > Sequoia > Sequoia sempervirens. The sequence goes on from VDFB02000003.1 coordinate 647,061,393, forward strand.
GGATTGGGAAAGGGCTTCTTTCCATAGAAGCATCAATCCACTATGAGATATGATTTACTTCATGTTTTATTGTATGCTTTCAATTAGTTTATCTAATCCTTTGTTGTTTTGATTGCATCATGAAGAATGCTGATTTATTTCATAGGGATGTTGATTATTTGCTTTGTTTTAAAATACTAATCATGCTTTGTGTGTTATGATTTTAACCAAAATGTAGATTTTCACATCTACATATGGTGCTAGAAGGAGGGCCTGATTTGCTAGGCCTCGAAGTAGTTGTAGAATTTATTTTCAAGTTGTAGAAAAAATCCTTATCAATCTATTTCATTACTTTGTCTTCTAATATTATGTTCGATAATACACTTTCTTTTTACACTTTTTTTTAAAAAACTGGCATTGTCTGCAATTTAGAACAGTAAGAATGGTATTTGTGGACAAAATAATAATTTGGTATGCTTTTGATCATTATTGTTGTGTGTAATCTTTGTTTGATACGCTTTGATCACCAAACCCATGAATTCAGAAGATCCCTCTATTTCTCTATTTCATGGATTGCTATTTCTTTTTCATGAAGTTGTTTTTAAATCTTGGAACGCTTTAAGATGATGTTTTCTCTCAGATTCCAATTGTGTAACTATTGCTTTCTGTTCAAAAAAAAAAAAAGCAGTCTCAAAATGTTTGCAGCTCTAGCCAATGTTTCCATTAACTACTGACGTCATTGATGTTGAACTTGGACTTTGTTTCAACACTGTTTGGTAAGTATCTTTGACCGTGGCTTCACTCATAGTTCACTCTGCCTTATGCAACATTATTCACCAACAACACACACGTAGACAACCCCAAAGCGAGCCTACTATTCTGCCCTCTAATGACTTAACTGCATCTCATTTTCATTTGGTGTATATTCTTTGAAGCAAGTAGGTCTAAAAAGCCACAAATCATAGTCTATATGAGGATAAAATGGTCTACGTAAGAGTAGGAAATATCCTTATAGTGTCATCCTCTAATTTGGAACTCATAAGCTCGCTTAGATTTACTATCCTCCACATGCATATTGTGCTGATCACAAGAAAAATACCAGGTAGTTAAATTTTCTGCCCATTGTCTTCATTGAAACCACCTTCCATTACTATAAGAAACGATGGTATTGTTTTAAATATGATGCATTGATGGTCTCTAAAGTTGTCACTTACAACATTCATTTATAAGTTGACAATTTAAACAATCTCCTTGATCTGAGTTTAAAAGGCATCCATTCAAGAAATCTGTATTTATTGTTTTTAATTATGAAATCAACACTTCATATTATGATAGGTGATAAAAGTGACTTTTTGAATTGATCACAATCCCAAGACTTTTTTTTCAACATTGCGTGCTCTTGCAGCTAAATTCAGAGATCATATTGTCTCTCGTACACTTGCAGAGCTGGGACTCACACTGTCATGATTGCAGGTCACTGTCAATTAATCGCATAGGTTTGCTTCTGCTGTCATGGAAAAATAACACTCTTCTTGATATATGCCAATGGGAAGCTCACTTATGATATATTCCATCAACCCCATGAGATAGATAAGAAAAAAAAAGTGATGAATACTGATGCCATATCTTTCTTGAAGGACACTATTTATTCTCTTGCAGAAGTGTGCTCTCCACCTATCTCTACCCTCGCCAAATTTTATTCTTCACTTTCATTGTATTGATTAAGCTAGCATTGCTACGTTATGCTTGACTTGACAGAGGTATTTATGGCATTTGACAGTAAGCTATACATTACAAACCTTGTGTTTGAAAGGCACTACTTTCTGTAGGATTTCTCTCCATACAGCCTCCCCATAGGGCAACTTGTGATGCGCGATTTTAACAGCCACAGTCTTCATTTATTCACATCTTCATTTTCAAGCCTCATACATGTAATCCATGATGTACGTATTTGAATTTTAGGCATCTCCATCAAGATTGTTCGCTGGCCTCTAAGTAAATTTAGACATCAACTTCTTAAATTCAATGTCTCCCAATAATATGAGTTGTCAGGAAATGAATTAAACCACCGTTTTTGTCGAAGTATCAAGTTATACCCAAATTCTAGGGTCAAGCCTCCTTAGATATGTTTTGGCCGATAGTCAAAGATGGATGGTTAATGATCGCTTTCTACAAATGCATGATCAACATAATAGCTAGAAATAGTTAATGATTGGTGTTCATAGGCACATTTAATTTAGAAGTCAATATCTGCTGCTTTATTCATTATGCATTTGTCCATTAACATCAATTAAAGCATTGAAATATGATTTATTGATTATGCTTTGAGTGGCTACCATGTATTATTAAACATGAAACTCAAAATATTATGATGAATACATAAGATCTAAATTCTTTGGCATGCATAGTCACCATCACTCTTAATGTGGAGATCATCCTGCAACTACATCTTTGTGTGGAGATATTTAATTCTATTCTTCATAGATAATATTTGTTGGTTGAAGGACACAAGATCAATGGGTATATGGCCAATGCATTAAAAGCTACATTGTTTTATTCATTAGGCTTTGTTCATAAATTCATGAGTTAAAACTTTTACCTTTATGGTTGCAGAATCATACAGTCAAAATTTATAAGTGCAGGGTCCACTTATTGATGCTTCATTTATTATTATAATTGTTCAAAAGCATTAGTCCTTTTCTTGGAAATTGTTTTATTATTTGGAGTTAATGCTTAAACAAATCAAGTAACTTGATCATCACATGATTGTCTTTTTATCTTATAGGAAAAGAAAAAGGAAAAGAAAAACGAAAACAAAGAAGGAAAACAATGAAGGAGAACAAAGGAAAAATGTGAAATCGACATTGAAATCAAGCATTGGAGTTAAGCAAAAAATGAATGCAAGATCAGAGTTAAGGATTTAAGCATCAAACTTGAAACCCAAAAGCATTTTTAAATGCTTTGAGCTTTCGTCGCATGCCTTAATTTTCTATTTTAGGCTAACTCATCTTTGGTTTTGGGCTTTAAAATGAACATTACCTAGGCTTTCAATTTTCATTCGAAAGGGTTAAAACAAACTTTAGGCAACATTAACTAGATTTTGTTTAAAGTTGACAAATTGAACAAGGCAAATCTCACATCTCATTTTGGTGCTTTAAAATGAATCAAAATCATTGCTTTGTAGGATCTAAAATGAACATGTGCTATTTTGTTTTGTGAGGGCTTACTTAAACTAACCTCATTGGAAAAGGACGTATGCGCTTCTCTCGCACTTTATAGTGATCTTGAGAATCAAAAGGCCTTTTTCATGATTTTAGGGTAAGATAAAGCAATCACCTCCACACTTCATTTTGGGTTTAAAATTGAACAAATCTTGTGCGAGTGTGAATGAATTCATTGCATGTGTTCTCCCTTTGTTTCTAAACAAGGGTTGATGGAAGTATGAATAAATTTATTAGCTTTTATTTATCTTAGAGGGCCTGCCTTGGGAAAAAAGTACTCACCCAAGGGAATGACTCAATCGGTAACACTCTAAAGCACAAAGTATTTACAACTAGAATATAAATGTGGGTATTGGAGTAAACGCCAATATCACGAGGTTGGCTCCAACAAGATGGATCTAAAAAGGGACTCTCGTCGTATGGGCCAATTTCCATGAACAGAAATTCCAAAGTAAGACCCTTATTTGTAGTGTCCAATTAATCCATTCAATGAGTTTATCAAAGTGGTGTATTGGAACTGAGATTCCAAGAAGTTACTTGCCATGTCCAATCTTGGTTGAGATATAGAGGTTAAGACTTCATTCTTAACATACCTTTATATTCTTTCCTTGGTCGCATGTAAAATCATCTCTTCTACTATGAAGGGCATGAGGAAAGCCCACCAAGAAAAACGTACCAATTGAGCTAGGATGTTATATTGCTTGTGAGTCAGTTTGAAAACACAATGCTTTGATCGAAAACATTGGAAAACCAACATTCAACATGAGCATCAAATATCAAACCCTTTAGGAGAAGCAAATATCCTTGAATGAATTCACATGCTATTGCTTGCCCTTGGGATTTTATCCTTAGAGGCTTCTAAGCATTTGGATTTCATCTCAATTTTCTCCAAGGTCAACAATAGGTAACTCTTGCCTCAAATATCCTTGGTTTCCACATAATACACTTTGCGGGATAAGGGAAAAGTTGAGACATTAGACATCTAGATTCAGAATCTAATCAAGAGTGTGTTTGTGGTAAAAATAATCCATTAAGCAAAGATTAAATCAATTGGACCCCACATATGTGCTTGGCATCTTTTGCTCGTTATGGCTTTCATGCAAACATTGATCTTTTGATTTTGAATTACTTTTAGAGAAAGGCATGTTCTTCACTATCTTGGTCTCAGAAACAAGTCCTTCCTAGGTTCATTTAGGATCAAAATCAAACACTTCATTCATTCAAAGATTTATCATCTTCATCCCACAAACAACTTTAGAGCTTTGGAAACATCATTCTAGACTTGGGTAAATCATCAAAATCAAAATCACCTTGTTTAGTTAGGTGTATGGGAATGTATCCTTTCTCATACATTTAATTGAATTAGCAATCATTTGAACAAGTACATCCTAAGATCACATCCAACATCTTATGGTTTACAAGTTCATTATCCAAATAAAACCAATCAAAACCAAACCCTAAGTCTAGCATTGATCCAAAGTTCCTAAACGTTCAACACTCATATCATTCACCCCTTTCATCCTTCATCTCGTCATTGGTCCTAAGAACCTTAGAGGTCACTTTTGCAACAAGATCAAAACACAAGAAGAACATGGAATACAAAATTGATCCATACATCACGAGTAATCCAAATCAATTGAACTTTCAAAGCCTTACAATGACAATTGATTATCAAAACTCACACTTATACAATCCATAAATGGGATCATTACCTTCTACAAATGTCAATGGTACAACAAGTGTGAGTATTCCCAAATCAAATATTGGAACACATTTCCCGATGGTAGATCTAAATTCAAACCTACAAATCTATCCACCAAATAATCAATACATGAGTCCTCAAACGACCAACATCATCCCACCAAATCCATACATGCCAAAAGTGAATGTACCAAGTACAAATTTACCAAACATGAACATTTTGAATTCAAACTTGGTAAACATTGGGATGGATATGATTGCAAATCATACGAATATTGTTCAAAGTCCAAACAGGATGTTAACAACTTCATGTATTAATCCAAGTCAAGATCAAAGTTACATAAAACAAGGCAATGTGATTCCCAACATAAACAATGTTCAATTTCAACCTATCATGCCAAATTTTAACATCATCCCAAATCATAACATTGTCTAAAATCAAATTTTCCATGATCCCATTCAAAAACCACAAGTATGCATCCCAAATCTTCTTGAACAAAAGCCAAATCAACTATATCAAGGGAGTCAAGATCGAAATCAAGATCAAATTTGGCGAGATCAAATTGCTACACTTACCAAAATAGTTGAGTCATTGCGCCAAGAGACATCTCCACCACCATTACCCATATCAACATCATTCCTATGTTTGGGGCTCCCCCCTTTATCTAGCACCAATCACTCCATCCAAAACAATCCACCTAACACCAATCAAGCCATCACATCAAATCCTTTGAATATACCATCGACATCACACCAACAGATGGTATCTAATCAAATGACAACATCAATCCTGACAAATAAAAATATGGTTTCCCAAGGATCTATCACCTCAATCATTCTGAACATTCCTATCACCTCAATCATTTTGACCACCACTCTCACACCCATCACATCTCAACCCCTCACTACGATGATTGCTCCAAGTGTATCTCAACCACTTGTCACTACATCCAATGCGATTCTAAATCCACCACCACTACCACCAAAAGCAAATGCAGCAAGACAATATAAAATTGCGCTAAAAGCTCACTAGGCCTACCAAAAGGCCATCCAACAATATCTAGCCAAACAACAAGCAACACAAGCTCAACAAATGCAACAAGCCTCGCAAGCCATGCAAGCTGCTCAAGCTATCCAACAAACACAAGCACAAACACAAAAAATGACAACTGTTGAGAATAAGGATCAAGATCAATCCATCACTAAGCACCTTGAAGCTATGTCTACTTCATCTCATGATCAAATCAACATATATTAAGAGTCACTTTTCAAACATGATCAAAATCCACCAACAATACTCGACAATGATCCAATTCAAGAAATGTCAACATCAGTTGACCCTATGGTTGAAGACATTCACAATCTCTTTGCCACAATTGTTGAAAACAATGTTTAAGATCTCTCGATTAAGGAGCATCTTGAATATGTTTTTACCCCACTTGATGATCAACTCACCATACATCAAGATCCACTTTTTAGTGATCTATTTCAAGGAGTGTTTGAATTATTTGATTCTATTGACATAATGCATGATCTATCGACCAATGATCATATTAAAAATGTCTCTACATCATCTTATGAGTTAGAGGAAATATCTCAAGAATTCATTCCAAAGCATGATCAAAATATTTCACCAAGGTCTAGCAATGGTCCTTTCCAAGACATGTTGACCCCCTTTGACCTCATGGTTATAGATACTAAAGAAATCCTCAACTTGACACTTGATCCAAATTCACTCAAAGATCAAGAGGATATTGAGCCATTCCCCATGCCTAATGATGACAACCAAGAACCCTTTGTAAGAAATCCATCCTTTGAAATGGACCCATGTCAAGAACTTAATCCAAAGCATGTCGAAAGAAACTTCAAAATCATTCAAAATCAAGACTTTATACCTCCAAGATACTACAATGATCTAATGGACACTTTCCTATCTATGCAAGATGCACATACTCCTCCATCTACCCATGAGATGCTTTCTATGGATGGACACATAGATGATCTTCATTCAGAACAAGATCCCTTTATTCCTGACATTGTTACACAAAAAGAGCAAGTTATTGATTCGTACAGTCAAACAGAGTTGTCAACATCAGGATTAGATATATCCAAAATCTAGACTGAAGCCATCATGTATGAAGATATCCAACATTATCCACTCAAGGAATCAGGTCAGAAAAAACAAGATATCCAGGAGTTAGTAGAGCATCCAATTGAAATAACATCATCTACACTGGTCAGTTATCTGAGAATGCATTCTAAAAAACATCTCTCAGAATAGGAAGAATCAAAGCATGAAGGTACTACTACCACCATACTAGGGGCAACTTTATCTAGTGCAAATTTCAACATAGGGAGGACGAAGAATTCTTATGATGAAATTGATGCCAATACTACAACCAGCCACATCATGAATCTTCATCCACCCATTACCCCATCCACGAATTGGGACCAACATCAAATGAAGGATGTGAATCGAAGCAGAAAGAAAGCTATCAAGGCAAAAGAAGCTGAGAAGCATAATGGACAAATCAAATACGCATGGATACCAAAACATACAAAGAAAGATTATCCCTATCAAACTCCATCAGTCAAAGAAACTATGGGGAAAAATAAAAAAGGGAAAAGTATCCATCAAATATGTCCACAAAAGAAAAAGAAGGTTTTTCAAGCGATGTACAAAGTGTATCAAGCAGTTGGTCCTAATTCCATGCACACTTCCATATCCACCCATCATTGCTCATCTTCCCAAGTTTGGAGAGTCAAAGGTTCCAAACTATCAACCAATCCATCTCTTATCCTTAAACACACTCCATCCACGCCTTCACGCATGATATCCAATTCTCAAATTGACCATGTATTGGCAATGACCCTTCATCATAAGGATTTTGAAGGCACTTTATCGTGATGTGCACATAGAGACATAGTCAACCCCAGTATCAATAAAGCAGATCAAGAATCTCAAAAGTTGCATTCAAGTGCATATAGCTTGGAAAAGTAGGTTCTTCAAGAAGGATATCAATGGCACATTATGACATAAGCATCTACATGAGAAACACCTTGTGGTTTAGCATGAGCTTTAAAATCTTTAAAAAAAAATTAAAAAAATTAAAAATATGAAAATAAAATAAAACTCAGAAAAAGGATTGAAAACAGTAAAGAAAAAAATCTTCCTCTAGTGAAAACCACTTCATGGCACTTTGGGAAAGACCATGATGAAAACCTGGCAAACATGCATCATGTGTGGAATCGAGCATCTACGTGTGCTAGTTCAAATAAAAGCATCTCATCCTATCCATAATAAATCCAACATTCCATCCATCTCAGCCATAATAAATCCATTCATCCATAAACCATTTACCCAATCCATTTTCATCCATCTGCATACAAATTCCAAGTTATCTTGATCTTGATAATGTTTGGTACACACTTTATGCTTGCTTTTGGTAAACATCTTGGCATGGGTTGTTTTCATTGATCCTATCCTATGTAGCATTATCTGAGCCATGCAACATTATCCAAATGAAGCATTCCTCCATTCAAACACCTTATCTTATCACAAGATAATCCTTGGCATCCTTTGCATGCTTACCATATCCATCCATCCATACACCTATCCAAGGATCCATCCATAACATTCCATACATTTCTAGACATTGGGGGCAGATATTTACATCTTGCTTCGAGAATAAATCTTGATCTATATCCTCCAACTTATGTGGCGATCCGAACATTGGCAAACATGAAACCAAACTGGTCAAAGCATTTGTGATCCAAAATCCAAATCACTAGCCCATGGCATATTTTGATGAGAAAATGTTCTTTATCAAGCTTCAACTTTCATCGAACATCAATCCAAACAATCGATATCAGTTGCATCTAACGCACCCTTCAAACGTCACATCAAATCATTCAAAACAATTTTGTTCCAAAATCAAGCTTCAAAATTATGATCAATCAAATCCAATCCAAAAATCATCATCTCAGGATATCCTTGTGTTGCTTAACACTATCCTTGCATTGTTGTGTATCCTCAACAATCTTATCATCATCAATGCCTCATCATCTTGGGATATCTATCCTAATCCTTCTGTTGCTTAACACTATCCTTGCATTGTTGTGCATCCTCAACAATGTTATCATCATAAATAACATCAACATCCTAATCCTTGTGTTGCATAACACTATCATTGCATTGTTGTGCATCCTCAACAATGTTATTATCATCAATCCATTGATCTGATCAATCAACCCTTGCTTGGTTTTCAGAAAAATCCTAAATAGAGCACTAATATCATCAGACACATCCATATCCAAAATGTCAAAATCGTGCGAAAATTCCAAAAACATCCAAAACATATCAAAAATAAAAAAACACTCAAAAAGTTAGAAAACGTCAAAAACATTGGAATCCAAACTACGTCGTCTCTGAGCCTTGAATGTAGGAAAGGATAATCTTTGATTAGCCCCCGAGACATGAAAAATCCAAAAACATTCAAAAAACATCAAAATCCAAAAACATTCAAAAAACAAAAAATCTAAAAACATTCGAAAAATAAAAAATCAAAACATTTGTAAAATCTTGAAAAAACCCAAAAATAGCCTCAAAACATTTCACAACATCAAAAACATCCAAATATTTGAAAAAAATCCATCCTTCTCATCTCGCTCTCACTCGAAATAATCAATCATCCATAATAAACTGATCATCACCTTCATCCTTTGGCAACATAAATAGAAACAATCACAGGAACCAGTAAAAGCAAGCTTCAAATGCAAAATCAAAATAAAAGCAACAAACCGTTAAAAGAAAAATCAAACTCTTGATCATTTTGAAACATGTCAATCAACCTTATATCAACAGCCTATCAATCAACTTATCAAACCATCATCATCCTATACAGTGCATGCCCTAGGATATATCATTCCAACAATGGGCGTCATTTTGGATATCACCTTGGATCCTTATCCTATCACATCCCTTTGGCTCAAGGTATGAAGAACATTGGCTTGTTTGCGTACTTGATCTTTTCTTTTGATTTATCTTATTGTGCTCATTCCAAGGACCTCTCAATGATATCCGAATGAAGGATTTAGAGAGATAGGAATGGGGCAACGATCATTATCTTTCATCTATTGTACTTGTTGGATGTTCTTGTAAAATAACTTGGTGAATACTTGCTTTGTTAGGTACGTCCTAGCAAGGTTTCCATATGTCAGGTGTCAATAAGAATAATCCTATCTATTTGTTGAGTCAAAGTCCATCGCACTAGGTACAACACCATCCTAGTTCTTTAAACTTTGATGCATCGTATCTATGTGTAATCAAACATAAGGTAAGTAGCCCTTTTAAAGTCCCAATCCTTGATAAGTGAATCATCATTTATCATCATCATCATCTCTAATAAAGTCTCGTTAGATCATGGACTTGTTGGATCCTCTTGTCATCACCTGATTTCTTCTTTTCCGCACTAACATCATGTCATGAATAGTTAATCATCATCATCAATGCATCCATCCTGCATCCACAAACCATCAACATTTTGCAAATCATCCCACATGCATGTTCATCATCATAATATAGATTTGTTAGTCTAAGCATCTCATAAAATCATACATTTGCATAATCATATAGGCACCATCGCATCATCCATCTCACATACATTTCATAATCATTTAAGTTGTTTAGGATAATATAGATTGGTTATTCTAAGCATCTTAAAACCATCTCATTTGCATCATCATCTATAACCATCTATTTTGAACCTCTTTATCGTGAGATTGACCCTCAAATCGAATCTTTTCGCTCGATCTCTCGAGGGGGCAATGTACTAGTGTACTTCTTTTCGCTGGGGCATCTGAAAAAATTAGAAATTTTTTGAATTTTGATCGCGGTAAGTTTATTCTTTGAACCAACATAGCAAGTACATTTCTTCAAAGAGGGGCAAAATTTAGACACGTGAAATTAGCATTACGCACTTAGTTCACATTCATCCACTCATAAAGTTAATCAAGTTCATTAAATCCATTCATTAGGAAAACCAGGTTCATTTAATCTCTAAGGATTATCCACTTAAATTGAATAAATTAACTTTATTTGATTTAAGCATATCATTCCCTCTTTGATTAAATAAATAAAGACTTTATTTAATTAAATCTCAAAAGTCATATTTCTCCCTCTTGATTTAAATAAATCAAAATATTCAAGTCAAATGGGTCAAAACCAACTAAACATCATCTAAGCTAATCTAATCTTGATTAACCTAATCTAACCACCCATCACATCCTTTAGCTTTTCCAACTTGCACCAATAAATCATTTTAATTCATTTATAAATTCATCATTTTCTTTCAACTTGGCATAAAAATAGAATATTCTCTCAAGTTTGAATATGAAGACAAGTTGACTTCTCCCTTCCGACATGGAAATAACTTCTCTCTTTCATGTCCCCCACTCAACATTAACTCTCAATTTCAAATTTGAATCTCCCCGTCTTTGGCACATTGGCCAAAACTTGCACATTCTTCAACCTATCATAATGTGACAAGTGGACTCATCTCATTGGTCCAATCATTATCCCACATTGGTCTCTTATGAGCATTCTTTCAACTTGAGAATCTATAAGTAGAGGGTTGATTCTTCATCAAAGGATCTACAAAGCTTATGCAAAGTCACTCTCTTCAATTGAGAACTGATTTTTCCCACCTCATATCATCCTAATAAGAATCATCATGCCCATACATCGGGTTATGAATAGTTGGCTTGTGGCTATCTTAACTCTCTATTAAGTCATATTATCATTAGTATATTTTTATGTAGTTGTTTAGGTCGTCCTAAGTCTTCATAGGTGTGTCTAAGTCTGCCTAGGTGATATCCTTGGCATAAATAGGTATATATAGGAGGTTGTGAGTCTTATTTTATCATCAAGTTTGTATGTTCTCATTAGAGATATTTGGAGGTTTTCAAATTGTTATTCTCAGTTATTATCAAGTATTTGCAGCATATTTCATATCATATTCTTCTATTGTGCAAGTTATTTCATAACAAGTGGTATCAAGAGCATGATCTTGGCACCATAGAGGCAAGGTTTTTCTCAATTTTGGAGGCGATTTTGGGAAGAGCATATCTTTCAGATTTTGGCGATTTTTTTTCTAATTTTTAAAGGGTTTTTGAAGAACATATTTAAGAAGCTACAAGTCAGATTTCAAAAGAATTGGAGCAGAATTAAGCGAATTATTACAGAATTAGGGTTTCTACACTATTTTTTTGGAATCTACATATCTCGCATATCTTGTTGAATTGGAGTCTGATTTTTATTGGGTTTTTGAAGAAATACAAAATGAGATTACAGTAAAAATTTTAGAGAATTTAAGTTTCATTTGTGTGATTTATTTCAACTTCAGTGGCTCCATCATGCCGGGGCCTGCAACAAGGGGTAAAAAGAATGTCACTCCGGGGAAGACTCCTGATAAGGATGGTGAAACAATCAAGGATATTACTCATAATGAGGAAATAAATAAGGTCAAGGAATAAATTTCCTCAATTAAGATAGATATGTGTGACCTAAGAGGAGATATATCGGACATACGAAACATGTTAAGCACCTACATGGCTAAATCAAGAAAGGAGTTCTCAAGTGGCCAAGGTGAAAATTCTAGGTCAGCTACTATTGACACAAGCTTTAGTACTCCTATGGGATCTAGGAATTTATTTCCAAAGGTGGATATGCGCAAGTTCGATGGTAAGGATCCTTTAACATGGATAAACCAAATGGAGAATTTTTTTGAAGTACACCAAATCCCAAATGGACAAAAGGTCACGATGGCTTCCTTATATCTAGAACTAGATCAATTCATTTGGTATCATTGGCTTTGCACTCATCGAAGTAAAAATGGTCTCACTGTCTCATGGTCAATTCTTACAGAGGAACTCCAAGCACAATATAGCAATAGTATCATAGACAACTTCTTCAGCTAGCTAGCTAAACTTCAACAAACAGGATCAGTTAACAATTATATTCAGCAATTCAAAAATCTATCCTTAAGGGTGGATACAATTATGGAGAAAAACTTAAATGAATTATTCTTGGGTGGTCTCAAGGATCACATTCAACATGAGGTACACATGTTTAGCCCTAGTTCCATAAATGAGTCTTTTATCTTAGCACGCAGGGTATGGGAGAAGTATTTGATTTCTAAGAAGCAAGGGGCTAATGTGACAAGAGAGAAAAGATATTCAACACAACCTACTAAGTTGACTCCACAAAAAATTGAGGAGAAAAGAGAAAAAGGCTTGTGTTTCAATTGTGATAGCGAATACAGTCGAGGACATAAATGTAGTGAAAAGAAATTGTTTTATATTGAAGGTCCCAATGAGGAAGAAGAGGAGGAACCCATACTAGAAGATGAAAGGGAGTCAAATGAGGAATCACATGATTCTCAACCAATCATTTCTTGTCATGCACTCTCAGGTTTCAGCGCTTCACAAACTCTCAAGGTGGTGGGGTTCCTAAAGAAGCAGAAGGTAATAGTGTTGATCGACTCAAGTAGTACTAATAATTTCATCAACAAAAAGTTAGATACTCGTCTAAATTGTTTCATATATCCAGCTCCAGAGTTTCAAGTTTTGATTGTAGATGGTGGTATAGTTAGTTGTTCAAGGAAGTGTCATAGCATTAAATTATCCATGGGAGATTATAAACTTGATACCCCAATGTATGTGATATCCATGGGTGCAGCAGATATTGTTTTGGGAGTACAATGGCTTACTACATTAGCAACAATTGAGATGAACTTCCAAGAACTATTCATGAGATTTCAATCAAAAGGAAGGCTAGTAGAGCTAAGGGGGTTGAAGGAAAAATCTCCACAAATGGTAAGCTCTCATCAAATGTAAAATTTTCTTAAGAAAGGAGTGGATGGATTTGTGGCCCAACTATGTTCATTAGAAGTCTCTCAATCTAATACTCTGACTCATCCAGATTTGCAAGCTATAATTGATCATCACTCAGTTGTTCTTGGAGATATGCCTAAAGGACTTCCTCCTAAGAGGGATCATGATCATGCCATATAGTTAGTCCTAGGGAGCCAACCACATCAGGCCTTACAGGTATCCACACATACAAAAGAGTGAGATAGAAAAGATTGTTGAAGAGATGCTAGAGGCAGGAATCATCAGGCATAGCCAAAGTGCTTACTCCTCACCTATGGTGATGGTACGTAAGAAGGATGATACTTGGTGCATGTGTCCAAATTATAGAGTTCTCAACATGTACACCATTAAAGATAAGTTTCCAATTCCAGTCATTGATGGTTTGCTAGATGAATTAAATGGAGCTATGTTTTTTACCAAGTTAGATCTTAGATCTGGTTATCACCAAATTCGGATTAAGGAGGAAGATATTTGTAAGACACATTTCAGACTCATGAGGGTCATTATGAATTTTTGGTGATGCCATTTGGTCTTACCAATGCACCATCTACATTCCAAAGTTTGATGAATTCCATTTTTAAGAAGTTCTTGAGAAAGTTTGTGTTAGTATTCTTTGATGATATATTAATTTATAGTAAGACTTGGGAAGAACATTTGCAACATGTGGACCAAGCATTACAAATACTTGAAGATCATAAACTCTATGCTAAGCCATCCAAGTGTGCTTTTGGTCTTACAGAGGTGGAGTATTTGGGACACATAGTTTCACATGAAGGAGTAAAGGTGGACCCTAACAAAATTAAGGCTATCATGGAATGGCCTATTCCAAAAACCATTAAGAAACTGAGAGGATTCTTGGGATTGACAGGGTACTATAGAAGATTTGTGAAGAATTATGGTAGTATAGCAGCACCTCTCACCACTCTATTGAAGACGGATTCTTTTCATTGGAATGAGTCTACCAATACAACATTTGAGAGATTGAAGGAGGCTATGTGTACAACTCTAGCACTTGCCACTCCTGACTTCACCAAGGAATTCATTATGGAATGTGATGCTTCTAGAAATGGGATAGGAGTAGTGCTCATGCAAGAAGGTCGACCAATTGCTTTTTAGAGTCATCATTTAAAAGGTAAGAATCAAACTAAAACCTATTTATGAGAAGGAAATGCTAGCAATACTCCATGCAGTGAAACAATGGTGGCCAGGTTATCTATTGGGTAGACATTTCAAGGTTAAGACAGATCATGATAGCCTAAAATATTTTTTGGAACAACGACTATCTTCTCAAGAGCAACAAAAATAGGTCACTAAGATGTTAGGATATGACTTTGAGATTGTATATAAGAAAGGGAAAGAAAATATTGTCGCAGATGCACTGTCAAGGAAGGATGAGAAAGATGAAGCCTTATTTTGTGCCCTTTCAATATTACAAGAAAATTGGGTGGAGGAAGCCAAAGTAGAGTGGAAAAATGATGTTGTGACAAGTAATCTCATTGAGCAATTAAAAAGTGATCCTATTAGTTCAAATAAGTTTTGTTGGAAGGGAGATACTCTTTGGTATAAAGAGCGTTTGTATCTCTACAAGAATTCCAACCTTAAAATCAAGATTCTCACAGAGTTGCATGAGTCTCCAGTGGGTGGTCATTCAGGATTTTTGAAGACATATCATCGAGTCAAGCAAGATTTCTTTTGGAAGGGGCTAAAGGGTGATGTAAAAAAATTTGTGGCTAAATGTTTGGTGTGTCAAAGGCATAAAGGGGAGACAATTAAGACACTAGGTCTCTTGCAACCCTTATCTATTCCTAGCTAGCGTTGGGAAGAGGTATCCATGGACTTCATCACAGGGCTTCCCAAATCTAAAGGTCATAATGTCATCATGGTGGTAGTTGATCGGCTCACTAAATATGCACATTTCATTGTATTAGCACATCCTTTTATAGCAAGTGTAGTGGCTAAAGCTTTTTTGGAGAATATCCAAAAGCTACATGGTACACCTAAAGTTATTGTTAGTGATCGTGATCCTATCTTCACTAGTCACTTTTGGAAAGATTTATTATCATGTTTGGGTACTCAATTGGCTCTTAGCTCTTCATACCACCCTCAATCAGATGGGAAAACAGAGGTTGTTAATAAGTCTTTGGAAGGATATCTATGCTATTTCACTTCAAAGAAACAATCTCAGTGGGTAGATTGGCTACAACTTGCGGAATGGTGGTATAACACTTCTTTTCATAGCTCATAAAAAATGTCTCCATTCTTGGAACTTTATGGATATCATCCTCCTTCCATCACATCATCAATTAAGGTGTCCCCAAGAGTTCAGGCAGTAGAAGACCACTTGCTCATCAACAGCAAGTACTTTCAAGACTCAAGGAGAATTTAGCCATGGCACAAAATCGAATGAAACAACAGGCAGACCAACATCGTAGTGAAAGAAGTTTTGAAGTTGGGGATTGGGTCTTCTTGTGATTGTAGCCTTATAAAAAATCTCACTAAAGCAGCAAAGAAAGAATAATAAGTTGTCTCCAAAGTATTATGGTCCATACCAAATCATGCTAAAGATCGGTAGTGTTTCCTACAAGCTTGAGTTGCCACCAACAACAAAGATACATCCAGTTTTTCATGTTTCTTGTTTGAAGAAGGTAATTGGGCATAATATTCCCACTCAAACAACACTTCTTGAGCTGGATGAAGAAGGAAGAATCATTTTGGAACCAGAGTGCATTCGTCAAACACGCACAAAGAAGCTAAGGAATAGAACTATCACTGAGTATCTCATCCAATGGAAGAATTTACCAGTTGAAGATGCCACATGGGAAGATGAGGAGTTCATTCAAAAGTTTCCAAACTTGATTAGCATTAAGGACAATGCTTCTTTGAAGAAGGGGGGCATGCTACGCCCTTAATATTATTGTACATCGGGTTATGAATAGTCAGCTTGTGGCTATCTTAACTCTCTATTAAGTCATATTATCATTAGTATATTGTTATGTAGCTGTTTATGTTGGCCTAAGTCTTATATAGGTGTGTCTAAGTCGGCCTAGGTGATATCCTTGGCATAAATAGGTATATATAGGAGGTTGTGAGTCTTATTTCATCATCAAGTTGTGAAGTGTGTTCTCATTAGAGATATATTTGGAGGTTCGCCCCCTCAAATTGGCTTGTTATTCTCAATTATTATCAAGTATTTGCAGCATATTTCATATCATATTCTTCTATTGTGTTAGTTATTTCATAACATTTTTATCATGGAGCTTAGCAAAGGATTAGGAAAGGGCTTCTTTCCATAGAAGCACCAATCCACTATGAGATGTGATTTACTTCATGTTTTATTGTATGCTTTCAATTAGTTTATCTAATCCTTTGTTGTTTTGATTGCATCATGAAGCATGTTGATTTATTTCATAGGGATGTTGATTATTGGCTTTGTTTTAAAATACTAATCATGCTTTGTGTGTTAGGATTTTAACCAAAATGCAGATTTTCACATCTACAATAGGATCTCCTTTCCCACCATATTTCTCAAAGCGAGGGACCTCTATACCTTGTGGAATTTTCACTATTAATATGTTGAGGGAAAACTAGGTGGACTTGATGTATTGCAAAGGTTGACTTTTATTTCTCTATTGGAATGTTTTTACTTCTTGTTGAAGGGATTCCATGCTTTAAAAAAGTGAATTAATCAGATGGTCATTTTGGTTATAAGGTTGAGGGGAATAAGGTGGTGTAGTATATGTATGCAGAGGGCTAGTGAATTATAGGTTATTAAAGGCGGATTGTTGAGGTTCCTATGGGAATACTTAGGGTATGTGCAAGATCATCATGGAAAAAATAGGCCCTTAAGTGGCAAAAAATTCAAAAAAATCAGAGTTAGGCCACAACTTGACATAAAAATTTAAATAATTTATCTATATTATTTCAAAACTATGTAAGAATAGAATATATAGAAAATTGAATGTAGTTTCTAACTACTAGGTTTGTTTTAAAAAAATAAATCTATTTCCAGTGAAATTTTGAAATTTCAATGCAGTAGTACTTAAATTTCAGAGAAAAAATAAGAAGTAGGTGTTTGTCTGACCACTCTAACCATAATAAAATAATAATATTTTTTTATAAGATTTTAGATATTAGTAGCGGACTGATGTCCCAATGTGATGAATATTTTTTTGTAATTTTTTTCCAAGTAAATAATTAATTATGAATTTTTTATTACAACTTCTAAAACATATAAAAAACTCGTATGTCTGACCACCTTAACTTGGTCAAAAATTCATGAAATTAAATTTTTCTTTTTTTAATTCTATAGTATGTGAAGCATGGAATGTGACGCATGTTTTGGATTCAAAAAATGTGATATTGTTTAAAAGCTATAGATTTTTTTCAATTAGCTTATTAATAAGGACTTTAATCGTAATTCAAATAGAAAATGAATAATAATTACTTAATAAATTCAAAGTAAAACATAATTTATATTGGTGGAAAGATGAGAATCTCCTTTAAAAACCCTTTTCATTTCATCAATTTTGGGTAAAAAAAAATTCGTCAGCCACATACCCATCATATTGCCACTTTTTGGCCCATCATGATCCTACACATACCCCCTATTGAAGTGTATATGGTTCTAGTAGGTATGACTATTTTGGTTGGTTGAATGGTAGTTGTGGTTTGAAATGTTGTTGTAGGTTGGAAGGTTGTTGTAGGTTATATAATGTTGTTGCAGTTTGGAGTGTTGTTGTAGGTTGTGTACTAGTGTATGTAAGGATGGAAATTGCTATTGTGGATGATGAAATTAGAATTCCACTTTGACTTTTTGTAGACCCCAAAGCTTGAGTGGAAGTGGTAATGATAGGGAAGGTGTTGGAAATGTTAAGGACATTGGTTATGGGAGGTAAAATCATGGGAAATAAAGTATTCAAACTATGATCCATAGAGGATTGATTCTCAACACTATAAAAAAGGGAGTTATAGCACCCAAGATCCATGGCAAGTGAGAGATCACCAAATGACATGAGCCTTGAACTATGTCTTATAATAGTATTGTGAATATGACACCAGGTTGTAAAGCTCATGCAAGTTTTACAAACCTAGTGTGCAAACACTAGAATGGCAATGCAATATCCTAGAATGAAATACAATTTTAAAACTTTAAGCAATGTAAATTACTAATTAAAAAATGCAATAAGCTGAAAATGAAATATTTTCATGCAATTTTGAATTTTTACAGCGCACTAAAATAAAGGAATTTAAGCTAAATGCAATGAATTTGATGAAAGAACAAATTTGGAAACTAAAACAACAAGATCAATACACCAAACATAAGCTTAAAACTGAGATTTTAATGTCGCAAAATTGCAGATATATAGGTAACAGGGACTCTTTTGCTAAGTAAGGGAGAATGGGTCCTTGCTAGGTCTTTCTAGGATCTTTTTGTGGATTTTAGACTAAATTTAATATATTTTTAGCTACCAAGAGCTTCAGGTCAGACCTGATTAGGGACTTATTCACCAGTAAGGGTGAATGGGTCCTAGTAAGGTATTTTTAAACTATTTTTAATGGTTTGCAATATTTTAAATATATCTTTTAGTTCTAGGTTGTAAAGAGTGAAATGTAGCTTCATATTTTCCAAAAATTCAATGCAAAAATGCAATAGAAAGATGAAATCCAAGACCTAGTTTGAAATGTAATTTTTTTTTTATTTTCAAATGAAATTGAATGAAATCCAAATGAGATGCAAAATGACTGCTTATTTTTTGTATTTTTCAGATTTAAGAAGTACAAAACAATGCAAATCTAAACCTTATATGATATGCAATATTTTAAGGAAAAAGAAGAAACCCTAGTTAAATACAAATATAAATGCAATGAAAGACTCCAAAATTTAGAAAAGTGCAATGTTGAATAAATCGGGTTCACATCAAGTTCACTAAATAATGATTTGGGGTGAAAATAGGATCCACCCAAATGTTTTTGTAAATGAGTTGGATCACATATTTTTCAAGGCCCTTATCACCTAAAATTATGCAAAAGAAGATGCAAATAACAATAAAAAAATGACCCTAACTATTATGCAACTATGAGGAATGATTTTAGAGTAT
This sequence comes from Sequoia sempervirens, assembly GCA_007258455.2. Taxonomy (NCBI): domain Eukaryota; kingdom Viridiplantae; phylum Streptophyta; class Pinopsida; order Cupressales; family Cupressaceae; genus Sequoia; species Sequoia sempervirens. The sequence continues at coordinate 647,081,323 of VDFB02000003.1, forward strand.
AAAAAGTTGTGTACCTATCCAAAAAGTTGTTTTTGAGCTATACAGGACTCATTTTCCTTCAATGGCGAATGGGTCCTTTTAGGGTTTTGGAAAACTGATTTTGAGATCCTCTACCTTGATGTCCGCACTCTTGAAATCCTAGTTATCAAGTTCTGGAAGCATGTAGTTAATTTTGTAGAGCTCTTTCCATGATCTTCCATCTTGAATGATAACTTTGCAACTTTGACAATTTTGACAACTTTGATAAGATCTTGCTCTTCAACTTGTAAATCTACCATCAAACACTCAAGGATAGAAAACTTGTTGATTTTTTAGTGAATGGGGGTTTACCCCAGTCAAATCTCTTATAGGTAATTAAACCAAATGATGAAATAAGATAATGAAACATGAACATGAAATGATGCAATTAGAACCTTTCCATGATGATATGATCTTTCAATTGATGCAATAAACAATTGAATTCTACTTGGGAATGTCTTGTCAATGCTCTAATGCTTGATCACTTTAATGCTTAAATTCTTAGGATTGCTTCATAAACTTGCTTATAATGTGTTAGAAGAAATAATGTGAATTAACCCCTTATTTATACTAAATTAGGAGATTAAACCTAAAATTGAAAGAGCTAAGGTTGAAACTAGATATGGAAAGATAGTATGTGCCGGATCATGATTTGCCAAAAAGTTGCGATATGATGGGTATGTGTAGGATATTTGGCTGACAACTTTTTTTTACCCAAAATTGATGAAATGAAAAGGGTTTTTAAAGGAGATTATCAGTTTTCCACCAAAATATAAATTATGCATTACTTTGAATTTAATATATAATTATTATTCATTTTCTATTTGAATTATGACTAAAGTCCTATTTGATAAGTTGATTGAAAAAATATCTATAACTTTCAAATGGTATCACATTTTTTGAATCTGAAAAATGCATCACACTCTATGCTTCGCATACTATAAGATTAAAAAAAATGAATTTCATGAAGTTTTGACGAAGTTAAGGTAGTCAGACATACTAGTTTTTTATATTTTTTAAAAGTTCTAATAAAAAAGTCATAATTAATTATTTACTTGGAAAAAAATTACAAAAAAATATGCATCACATCAGGACTTGAGTACTCGATATCTTATTGTGGTTATCTACTTCTTATTTTTTCCTTGAAATTTAAGTACTATTGCATTGAAATTTCAAATTTTCAGTAAATAGATTTTTTTAAAAATAAACCTAGGGAGGACCCATTCGCCACCAAAGGTGAATGGGTTAGGTGGCTAAGTTTCCAAGACCGAGCTTTGAGGAGCTGAAAGAAGGTCAAAAACTAATTCCAAATCAACAGAGAAAAGGGGGCCTTCTTCAAGGAGGACCCATTCGCCATCAAGGGTGAATGGGTCTTGGCTCAACTTGCTAGGACCAATTTTTTCCCAATGAAATAAATTTGATATTTAATTTATGATTGTCAAGAAGGATACTTGGGAGGTGTCGAAATGAAGGCCTAAAAGGAGGGGTTAATAACTCCACTTAACCTTAATGAATTAAGACCACCTATTTAAATGTGAAATTTCTTTAAAACACTTTATAACACTTAAACAAGGTACACATTATTCTTATTTTATTCAGAAAGGGACCCATAAGGCTCAATTAAGCAAATATGTCCTAGAAAAGTGTGAAAGTGTGTTACAACACTTTACAACAGCCTCACAAAGGACAAATTAAAGCATGTTTTAGCTGAATAAAGGTCTTAAAATAGTGTGAATGTTTACAAGACATTAAAACACTAGTCCAAGACACTGTTTATTCAATTTTAATGTTAGTTATCCAAGCAAGCTTGGAAAAAGGCAACTTTTTTCATTACTACAACATATATATTTGTAGTTGATTTTAATTCACAAGTGATATTGGGTTTATATTTCTATTACTCATCTTTAGAAAACTGGTCTTTGTGGCAGTAATTTCAAAATATGTTACATGCATGCTTGTCTTTGTGGCAATATTTTCATGATCTATTATATGTGAATTGGTCTTTGTGTTAGTACCTTTATTACTTTTCTCTACACATGATATTAGGAACTTTTCTTGTATTGGATTTTTCCTTTCTCTCTTTTGGGTTAAAAGCATACATATGTTTATTTAGTTTAGTCAAATTCATTGTATATCATATGAGCGAGTTGTACCTCCAAATTCAAAGGAAAGTCACAAATGAAATTGTAAACTCTCTAGAGTTGTTGGGAACAATCGCACCTTTCGAGCAAAGTAAATCATTATTTCTCGAGGTATCCAATCTATTAGCCAAAACATGTCTCATACACTATTTTTCTATGACATGATATTTAAAGAGACTTGTTGTGCACTTTAACATAGGCAAGACTACATACTAATGAAAGGGAAGAAGAATTACCACACCCTTCAATTCTAAAGGGTAATAAACGCACAAAATATCTACATCATTGTATAGGTAATATAGATCTTTGCAAATGTTATTATTGATCTTTTTCTTCATTGCTAATTGAATCCTCCATGAGGTTGTCTTAGGAGAACTTGTTCACCTATTGAATTGACTACCTCATCAACATTTTCTTTAGACACCGACCTAATATATTCATATATCTAGAAGGAAAATGTGTATAGGTCCTTAGAATGTAATTTCCCAGTCCACCTAAAATTTAATTTGGTATAATTCAACTCGTAATATTTCTACAAAGATAAAGTAAGTTATAAGGATTTTTTTTTTGGTCCTACTAAAATTTATGCCTTGAAATTTGGGCCATTAAATATTAAAATATAATCATTATTTTGATATAAAATGCATAAAAATTGGATGGTTATTATTCGATATAATATGTGCATATATAGTAGAGGAAGCAGTTCAACACAGAAGGTGGCGGTTGGACATTTGAAATAACTGTGAGCAACCAAATTGAATATGAAACTGCCCATGCAACAATTTAATATGCTACATTATTTTCCAATATATTCTTTCAATATGGGGTGTGGAGTTTTCAAAAGATTCTTTCGAAGGGATAAGAATTAAAGTAAGAGATTATATGACAAAGGGTAGTTATTGTTATGACAATAATTAGAGTTACTAGTTATTGTTAGCTGACAACTTGGAGTGCAATTAAAGACATTTTATGCTATTTTTTTTTTTTAAATTGACCTCTCCAATAATGGGATTGGATATTAAAATCCCAAGATATTGTATATTTATATGTTGTTGGAAATTTTATGGAGAAGGGATCCATTATCCTTTTTTACAATAAAATTCTTCCAAAAACATTATTCATACAATATCTTTTGTTAATGAAAATCCATTATAGATTGGGTGATCCCACAATACTAGTTTACAATTTTTGGCCAAAGTGGACACTAAAATAATTTTTTCCAACTAAATCTTCACTTTCGGGCACCTATACCGGCTAAACCATGAGGAATTTGAAGATGATGAAAATGAGAGTTTTGTGACATTTTTTCTATAGATTCTAAATATATTTTTTTCAAAAATTTTTGAATCAACTTGCACTTATTTTTCCATCTCCTTCGAAAACAAGTTGTTTCAAAAAACAACATTTTTAAGGATTGATGCTCATCGTATAACGCATAATTATTTTGAATTTAGATTTGTAACTATGATCTATCTAGTGTTTCAAATTGGTTTGATAGTTTTTCATTGAATATTTAATCCTTAATCAAGTTTCAAAGTCAAACTAATTACAATTTAGAAATACCCAGACCGTATAATGTGTAACATTTTTTGTATGTATCAAAATTCTTTTATTTTGTTGGATCAAGGACTTCAATATTTGGTGCACTAATATTTTTGGATTTTTTTTGTGATAATCTTTTATTTTTCCACATGTGCAAAAGAAAGAGCTTGATTTTCGGTGAAAAACCTATGTTTAATAAAACTAAAAAACAAAATAGATAATAAAACCAAAACATATTAAAATAATATTTGTTGCATAGCTCGTTCTAAGGACTACCATCATCCAGTTGGGTTCGTGAAGTCTCCTCCATTTTCATCCTCAACTCAAACTTTGAAGCACAAAATTTTGGACATTTTTGGTGCCTGAGGGGGGGAAGGGGGGAAAAGGGTGGTTCGAGTGAACTAGTGTTCACATGAACCTCAAAAAAATGTTCAATCGAATATAGGTTTGTTCAAACCCTAGTTCGCTCGAACCATTTCAAAATAATATAAAAAATATATTGGCGGGCTGGTTCGCGCAGAGTCAACTGACATTTGCTCGAACCCCCTACCATGAATCCATTTTTTTTTCCATGTTTCCAATAGTTTTATTCTATAATATATAATATTAATTATATACTTTTTAATCTCTATAATATAAAAATATATCTATATAATAGTTATTAATAATATATAAATCATATATATTATTAATAATTATAAATAATATACTATATACTAATATATTATAAATAATTGTAATAAATATTATAATATCAATATAATTTTGAATTAAATACATTAAAAAATATATTATGTAAATAAATATAAAATTATAAGTAAACAAAATTTAAAATAAAAACAATAATATTTATTAATTTATTAAAAGAAAATATTTAGTTTAAATATAAAATGCTTAGTTTAAATATAATATTTTTCAAATATTATTTTCCCTCATCAATAATGAGGTAGTGCTTCTTTGTCATATAATTAAAATATGCAATTGATTGAGAAAGATCATCAACAAACAAGATTTTGACATAGGAATCGTAAATATCATCTTAGAGTTTTATGATAACCAATTAATGAATGACGTGTTGTGAAAGATGGGGATGAGAAAAAACTAGCTAGTAAAATATCAAGATATGGAGAGAGAGACAAAGAGATAGACAAACAAACAGAATAATATAGATAAATAGAGAGGGTAGAGGGAGAGAGAGATAAAGGGAGTGAGAGAGAGAGAGAGAGACATGAGAGAGGGAGAGGGGATGGGATGGAGAGAATTAAGAGAGAGAGGGGGGGATGGAATGCGAGAGAGATAGATGGTATAGGGTTAAGAGTATAGGGTGGAGGGTTTTAGGGTTTTAGGGGGCAGTAGAAGGTATAGGTGGAAGGGTGTAAGGGTAGAGGGTAGAGGATAAATTTAGGTTTAATGGTTTAGAGTGGGGGTTTTTGGTAGAGGGTAGAGGGAAAAGAGAGATGATGGAGAGAGAGAGGAGAGTGGGCAGGAGGAAGAGATTGAGAGAGAGAGGGAGGGAGGGGAGATAGAGGTGGGAGGGAGGTGAGGCTGAGAGGGTTAAGGGTAGAGAGGGAGAGAGGGAGAGGGGGTATTAGAGAGATACTTGAAAGAGAGAAATGGAGTGAGTGGGAGAGTGATAGAGGGTAGAGGGCTTAAGGGTTTAGGGTTTAAGGGTTAAGGGTAGAGGGTAAAGGGGAGCTCGAGATAGGATTGAGTGAGAGAGAGAGAAACTTGAGAGAGGGAGATGGGTTAGGAGGTAGAGACTTGAGAGAGAGAGAGAGAGGGAGAAAGTGGGAGAGAGATAGAGGGTATAGGGTTAAGAGTAGACGGTAGAGGGTTGAAGGGTTTAGGGTTTAAGGGTTAAGGGTTTAGGGTAGAGGGTTTAGGGTTTAAGGGTGTACGGGTAGAGGGTAGAGGATATAGGGTTTTAAGGTTTAATTTTTTAAGGGTAGAGGGTAGAGGGTAGAGGATTTAAGGGTTTAAGGCTTAAGGGTAGAGGGTAGAGGGTTTGTTAAATGTTATTTTATTGACTTGACTTTCAATTATGTTGATTATATATTTGAGTAATATATAAATGATAAATTTTATTAAACATTGTGATGATTTAGAATCTAAGATATAGTTTGAGAGTTCTTTTATACATTGTATAATCATATAAGTATATCATCAACATGATCTTAACATCTAAGTTAATTATGCATATTATATGATTATTTGGTGTGCCTTCAATTATTATCTTAAAAAATTTAAATTGGAAGAGTGGTTTGATCAAAGGAGAATGATCTCACTTGGTAAATTTCTGAAAGCACATCCTTAAACATCTCTTATGTTTTAAATAGTACCAACTCTAAATGGTGAGGTGAATAGAATACAAACACCAAAATTTACATATATATATAGTTATACAGTTCAGCTAGAAATGCTTTAGTCAAAATGTGGAGGCATAGAAGAGCAATGTTGATAACTTTGTTTTGCTTTGGGTGTTTTTGTTTAGTGACTATTTTATTATAGTATTTACATCACAGCTAAATCTACACTGTTTGAGTTCATTCAAGTTATTCAATGCCCTATTTCATTGACATGATAAAATTTTGTAACACATGTATTACTAAGACTAGTAAATTCCAATTGATTAATGCATTATTGGAAATATCTGAATTTTCTCTTGAGAGGGATATCCACTAAATTAATGATTCTTGTCATAATAAATGGAGAAATGTTTGAGGGGCCACCAAGAAATGTGTTCTCATGGAATGCCCAACTGCAGGATATTCACAAAATGGGGTCTTATGAAATGCTACAATTCTAAGATATGAAACAAATGGGTTTGTTAAAAAGGCTTTAGAAACTTTGAAGAAAATGCAATTGGTAGCTGTAAAGCCAAATTCCATAACCTTCACCCTACCTGCGCCAAAATGGGAGCTTTGAAATAGGGTATATGTACACAGCCAAATGTTTGGGAGCTTTGGTCTCATGGAATTCTATGATTAAAGGATACACACAAAATTAATTTGTTTTATCATTTAGGGTTTAGAAATTTTCAAGAAAATGCAATTCAATCAACAAATTGTATCCATGTATGAAATGGGGAAGCAAAATTTACCAACTTGTGCACTATGGAGGTCGAAGGTGGTAAGTTGAATGCACATTCGCCAAGGAGTTCACCGCTTCACATGCTTTGTTCATTCGACACTTCACATGGACAAAAATGACTATCAGTTCGATAATGAATTTCTTTAAAAGTCCCTATTTTAAGGGGTTTGAGCGAACCCCCATTTGCTCGAACCCATTTTTTTAATATTAAAACGTTAACTTCTCATGGGTTCTAGTGAAGCAGGTGGTTCCCTCAAACCATATGTTTCGAGCAAAAACTTTAAAGGGTTTAATTGAACCTACAAGTTAGAGTGAACCCCCTGAATTAGTGCAACCACCCAAAAATTAATTTTCTTTCATCCATCAAATTGTAAACCACTTATGTGGCTTCACTCGATTATGTTTGATGGATGAAAACCCATTGGATATTATGATCAATAGATGAAAACACTTTGGATACAAGTATTAGAGGATGAAACCCCTTTGGTACTTGAGGGTTATTTCATACAATGATTACATTGTAACTTTATAGATTTGGAAATTTTAATATTTAGTGTGGTGCACATGTTTGTGGTTTTTTGAGTGTGTATTGTAAGCACATTTAGTTTGGTGTTTCTATATTTTTTTGAATTTTTTCTTGCTATTTTTGTGACTAAACCTTAGTCCCATTTTTTCGTACTTAAAGAAAATATATCATTAATATAAGTTGGAGTTCGTAGTTTTTCCTTTCTATATTTCTTGTTGAATTTTTTTGTAATTAAATTTTTTGTTTTATGTTTAGGTTGTTTGTGATTAAATATATAAAAAAATTATATATAACAAAATAAGGCCATACCATTACTAATACTTGGTATTTACTAGTATTTTTCTTATAGGGAACCATGGACTCTAGGAAATGTATGCCTCAAAAAAGGGAAAGCACATTATATAGAAGTCACTTCTAACAAAGAATTGGATTTATATGAATCTAAATAGTTTCATGATATTGAAGAACCTACCCATGAAAAGGAAGAAAAAAAAAAGATAATGGTGGCATACTTGAAGATACTCTTAGGATCATATGCATACCATCCTTTCTAAGTTCATGGAGAGCTTTCTAGAAAAAGAGTTAGTATATTAATTGATATTCAGACTAACAATAATTTCATTAATAAAGGATTGGTGAAAATAAGAAGATTAAAATTAGAATATTTGGAAGGCTTCAATTTCATTGTGGCTGATGGATACAACATATCATGCAAGAAGACAATTCAAAATCATGCCATAGACTTTTGATGTCATAATATTTTTATTATCTTTTATGTTGTTGGTTGAGGTCATATTGGCATGGCTTTGTATGTGCAATGACTACATTATTTTAAGAGAGTACTTTTCAAAGCATCAAACAATGAACACAAGTTTGAGCATTAAAGGAAGGATATACTTCTTCTAAAGGGGAAAGAAAATGGAGCTCCACAAGTGGTTATGAAAAGGATGGAAATGCCTTTTCAAAAACTCCCAATTGCATGGTCTAATAGCTATTTGGTAATTTAAAAAGAACCTTATAAGGGTAAATTTTTTTCATTTCATGCTCATATACATAATTTTTTGGATAATCATAGTCTAGCTTTTATGCCTCTACGATTACCTCTAGAAAGAGGATTTCAACATATCATAGATTTGGAACTATGTCCAAAGCCTAAAATGATCACTCCATACCACCATTTTAGAATGTACAGAGAGTATATTTGCAAGAACTATAATAAATTATAGCTTGGGGTACATCAGACTAGTTTCTAGTCCTTTTGTATCTTTTGTGGTGCTAGTAAAGAATAAGGATGCTACAATGTAAATGTGCATATATTACATAGAATTTAATAGGGACAATATCAAGAATAGATACCAGATACCCAAGATAGATGAGTTGATTGATGAGCTATATTGTGTTGTGTATTTTTCAAAATTGATTTGAGTTCAAAGTATCATCAAATTTGTACATAAGAGAAGAATATATTCAAAATATTTTTTTTATGTCACTTTAAATACTTTGAGTTTCTTGTTATGCAATTTGGAATCACCAATTCTATAGCCACATTACAATCCTATATGAAGAAGGTTTTTGGTAAGAGTTTAAGGAAGTTGCTTTAGTATGATTTGATGATATTTTAATTTATAACAAAATTTGAGAAGAGCATCTTAAGCATTTGGATAAATTTTTGGGTATTCTACAATAAACATATTTATTTACTAAGATCTACAAATATGAATTTAAATTGATATAAATATTTTACTTGTGTCATATGATTAGTGTTGAATGAGTTTAAGTGGATCAACAAAAGATCCAATATTTCTTGATTGGAAACCTCTAGTTACAAACCTTACACATCTTAGAGGACTTTTTGGATTGTGTAATTACTATAGGAGGTTTGTTAAGGTATTTTGATAAATTGTATCTCGTCAAACTGATTTAACAAACAAATGAGCATTCAAATGGATAGGAAAAGCACAATCTACTTTTGAGAAGTTCAAAGAGGTAATAAGTTCACTTCCAATTATTGTAATTTTAAATTTGCCACTCATTTTTGTTGTAGAGTGTGATGCTTCGAGTGTTGGAGATGGAGATATCCTATCTCAAAAAGGGAATCCCATAGCTTTTGATATTACAAAGTAAAGTATTATGAAAGAGGTTTATCTATTTATGATAAATAAATTTTAGCCAAAATGCATTCATTGGAGAAATTTAGACACTATTTAGAAAACATAATTTATTATTAAGAAAAATGAAAAATAATTTAAAATACTTCCTTTTCCAATAATATTTGAGTGATAGACACCAGAAGTAGGTAAGTAAGATACCAAAACATAGCTTTGATATTGGATATAAATAAAAGGAATAATAGACTACTTGATGTAGTCTCTAGAATGCTCACTCTTTATCACATTTCTATTTTTATACAGTAAGCTAAGAATTATTTTTCTACTAATATTCTTGATGGAGTGGAGAAGATTGACAAGTACGTAGTAGAAAATGTGTTGATTTTATTCAAAAATAAAGTGTTTATTATTCTAGAATCTAAGGTAGTGTATATTTTAAAATGTTTTTATGATGCACCATTGGTAGGACATCCACTATTCGTCAAGACTTTTAAGTAAATTAGGAAGATATTTTCATGGAGGGGACTCAAAGAGTATGTTCTTGTCCACATAAGAGAATATGGAACATGCCAATAGAATAAGGGGGGGCATGTATTTCCTATGGGGATGCTACAACCTCTTCTCATTATTAAAAGAATGAGAAATTATTTCCATGGATGTCATTATGGGGCTGCCCAAGGTACATGGGAAAAATTATATTTATTTTTAGTAGATAGATTGAATAAATATAAACATTTATTTTTTATCTCTACTAATTACAAAAAACCTCAAGTTACTTATTTTTTCTAAGAAAATGTTTTGATTACATGGGTTACCAAATAACATCATAATTGATAGAGATAGTAGATTTCTCAATGCATTTTGGTAGGATCTAAATTTTATTTTATAGGAAAAATGATTACTCCAAGCACTAATTACTATACACATATAGGTATAAAAGCATGCATCATGAACATGTAGGTAGAAGGATACTTGAGAAATTATATCTCAAGTAAATATATAACTTGGATCAAATGGATTCATTGTGGATAATACTTCAACAACACAACTCATCATATCTCCATTGGTATGTTTCCATTAAAGACTTTATATGGATATGATTGTTCAAATTTTTTTGATTTGATTATTTTTGATAGTAGAGTACTTCCACCAAGAGATTTGGTTGATCAAATTCAATACCTATTGATGAAATTGAAAGATAATTGTATCAAACTCATAATAAATATAATATCTATGTAGATAGGAAGCATACAAAAATAGTTTGTGAGGTGGGATACATCGTATAATTGAGAACAGAACTATATAAGAATTATTCCATCAAGAAAAATAGAAACAAAATCCATAAAAAGTTCTATGGACCCTAAAAAATCATGGGGAATGTAGTTGAAGTTGCATATGAATTAGAACTCCCTAAAGGTTACAAAATTCATAATATTTTTCATGTTTCATGTTTGAAGAAAATAGTTAGTCTGTATATAGTTCCTTTCATTCAATTACAACCTTTAGATGATGAAGGAAGACTAATCTTGATTCATAAAGCTTTTCTTGATACCAAGGGGAAGAAACTAAGGAATGTAATCATAACATAATATTTGGTCAACTAGAAAAATATTCATATTGAGGATGCTTCATGAGAAAGTCCTAAAATTTAAAGTATCTAGATTTGAATTTCTTAAGGGAAAGAAATTTTGGGGAGGAGGAAGTTGTAATATCCCATTAAAAAAAAATTAAAAATTGTTATACCTTAACCTATTTCTAATATTTCTAGTGAGTTAAGGTAACTAATAAGGAAATATTTATTTTAATATTTTTTTTGGTCCTTTCATAATTCATTTTCTTAAAACTTATGGAATGAAATTTTTAAATATCATTATTATTCTTCAAATATAGAATATTGGGTTTAAAAAAGATTATTTTGAATATCTAAGACTCAAAACAAGAGATTCTAGGAACATGGGGTGAGTAAACTCTGTCTTTTTGAATTTCCATTGTCACTTAAGGGCCTAGTACATTACTAAAATTAAATGTGCAGCTAAATAGTAAGAAAGTAAGTCATTGCAAAAGGAATCCTACAATATATGATTTAATACATATCTCAATTAATATTATCAATTTACATAAATAAAGAGCACAAAAGTTGAGGGAAAATGATGAAAATATATTGAAAGAAATGCATGTTGATAATGAGTCAAATGCATCAAATGATAGAATAAAAATGACATAGAAAAATGTAGACATAAAAATAGGGATTTTCTATTTATTATCACATTACAAATGGATGTGTTGAATAATAGTTGAAGGAATCACAAAGGAGAGAAAGTGAAAATATTTAAAGTGCATATGATGAAGAAAACACCAATAAAATAATAGAAGATAAGTTAGTGAAATTTCTTAATATTTTAACAAAAATGTATAAGCCCATGGATGGTGAGTTGTGAAACAAAAGGTTAGAAAATTAGTGGTATGATAAAAAATAGAAACTAAGAAAATAGAAAGACATAAATGATAAAAATGGATAATTTATAGTGGATAATAAACACATGTTATAAATTAGATATGAATAGAGAGGTGGAAATAGCAATGTAGATATTAGAGGCTTTTAGATACACATGATTTAGAAAAGCTCACCTTGTCCTACAAAATATGGGTTATCATAATTTTAAACTAGTAAAATAGGTTCTTAAGTAGTTTAATGATGAAAATACACCACCCAAAAGTATTTTATATCAATTTATAAAATTTACAAGAAAATCCATCATAACATAGAGCTTTTTCATTGGTCATGTCAATGATGTTTTCATGGAGGTCATCTAGGGAAATAAAATTATCACTAGCCACTAGCCTAGATGCTAGATTAGAAATAGGGTACAAAAGTAGTGCATTGTTTAATTTCTTTCTCATGTGCTTAAGATTTATCTTGAGCTTAAAAAAATCATATAGTGCTAAATAAATTTATGCAACAATATGACAATTTTTAAATACATGTATTGACCTCTTAAATGTATTGGATTTTCTAAGAATCATTATTAGCTCAAAGGGATTAAAAACTTTTTGGAGACTTTTTCCTTGATCTTGAATTAATGAAACTTGGATTTTTTTTAAGCTCATTTACCATCTTGTGCATTTGATCTCTAAATTTGGACGTGTAGCTTCACCACTTGAATTTACAATACTTCATGAAAAGGGTTGATCTTTGACCCTGTATTCATGGATACATATTATTTATGGTGAATATATGTTAGACAATGATTGTAGATCACAATACATGTGGTGTCATAGCATTGTACAAATAAATGCAATTTCCTATCACCTTGGGTATAAGGAAAATAATACTAAACATGTTATATGTGTAGAAGTGTGGGACCATACTAGAGGAGAGATGTTTTGAAGATTTTTTTTTTTCAACCTTTAGTTTTTTAAAGTTCTATTCATCCAAAAATATACCAAAAAATAGTCAAAAATCCATACATCCTTGAAAAGATCCACTAGGAGAAAATAATAACTGGCTATTTAGAAAATTTACAATGAGAAGAAATCATGTGTCTATGAAGCCTCATGATAATGCTTTCTAATCCATGGAGGAAGTTATACCATGTGTACCAAATAATGGAATCATTTTGGTGGCCTAAATTTAGAACATTACAGCCAATTTTTCTATTTATACATAAAAAACATACTTCTCTTTCTCCAAAAATCCATTAAATTAGGATAAAACGTTGCTAATCTAACTCCACTTCAACGTTATTAAAGTTATAATTCACTATCCATTGTAGATCATTATGAAGTTCAATGTGAATAATTGAAAAGAGAAATATGCAACTAAATGACCTATTCTAACATTGATTGTAATACAATTACATCAAATGTAACACCAATAATCAAATTTACATCATTTGTTGTAGGTTTGATGTTATCTCTAATACAAGCAGTGGCACTAGATCTAATGCCCAATTAATATAAACTATGTATAAACGCACAATTAATGATTCTACATCCCTTTAATCATAAATATAAATTTGAATTTTTTTAAATAAAATATATTATAAATCTTCTCCATAGCAGTAAGAATCTTGTAACGAAATGAATGAGATGGGCTAATGACCGTGTCCAGGACTAGGAGTCGATCGGAGAATCCGTTCCTTGTGCATGCGCTTCAGTGCTCCTCTAGAAACCTGCATGTGACCCACCCCTGGGCTGGGTTCTGATGTTGACAGCCCCTGTACTTTGAGCCCACCAGACTCATGCTCCGCATCGCCACCGGTTCGATTCTCCCTAAATCGGAACTCCAGATAATTGGCCTTGTCTTCTGTGGCATCGTTTCCGGAGGCGCTCAAACGCTTCGTCTCTGTTGCCTCTTTACATGCCAGCTCAGCTTTCGAATTTTGTGGTGGGGCGATATACAATTCTTTATCCTCCAATAGTAGTCTTGCTGCGCAACATACCTTCAATCCAACCAGAAGCAAACAGAAAAGGTGTACCCACACTTTCATACGAATCTTCACCATATTACTACTCTGGGTGTACGCGAGAGTTTGAAAGCTTTGATAGACAAGAATAGGCAAGCGATGTTGAAACGAAAAGTTCAATCACTTGTATTTGTTGTTTCTTCTCTGTACTCCATAGGGTGAGAACTCAATGAACTGCTGAGCTTCATTGTCCTCGATTGCGCTATTTAATACTGACCGGAGGAGGGAGGCGTGGGTTTTCGGATCTCAATTGGATTTGCTTGGTATTTTCGTTCAAACACGGAAAATTAATTTTTGAGTTCGAGATGATTCAACCATGGAAAATCAAGGCTTGGACTGTGGAAACAGTCTCACTGCTCACGTTTGTGAAGCAGCATGTGACAGAGTTGGTATGGTCCTCGTTATAGATTTGTACATTCTTCGTGGTATTATCTAAGAATTTGTTCTCCTTTCTATCAAATATATGACTCTCGTAAGTTGCCTCATAAAATATTCAATTCAATTCCTTGGGTAGGAAGTGTTGCCCAAAATTTGACCGAAATCTCTCATGATGTGAAGACAATATATGCAAGGTCGAAAAAGACAACCGTGCCCTTCGCTGAGCTTTTGACGTTCTTCAACGCCATATGGCTTTTAAGCCCACTTTCTTGTATTGCCGTAGCTTTTAACCTATTTCCATGAACGTAGTCCTTTTCTGTCGTTCATTTCCAGTGACTTTATTTTGGAAGTGTGGGTCCAGACTCGAGAGTAATCTTTTGACCAACCATTCAGCTCCGCACACCACAGATCTTTTCCTGTTTTCTTTTCCCGCACTAGATTATACCAGCCAATGTGTGAGTGGTCACAATAATGACGTGGGCCTAAGAGGCTACCTATAGCTAAAATGGTTATGCTCTCCTTTTCAATGAATTATTCTATTCAATGCTAGTTGTAGTCCTTGTTTTGAATTCTTTTCTAACGAATTAAGTTTTGTTGTGTATTTTGGTATTTGATTATTTTAAAATATTATTTAAAAGGTAATGTTTAGTAAAAAAAAGTAGGATAACTATTTCTCTTTCTTTCTTTCTTTCTTTTTTTGGGTAGAGATGAGGTATAAAGTTGTTATTGAGTGCGACTATGGATTAATGTGATATTTTAATTAAAGTGTTTTTGTATCCACTTTCTTGTTAATTTACCTTATTATTGGTATTGAATCAAATGGATTATATGATTGAGATTATAAATACATTAACATTTTACATTGTTTGTAATGGTGAAATCAGCCTGCTTATTTTATTTCCCTTTTAGTTATGTCCATTTTGATGGCAATTCCTTAATACAATAGCACATTGAAAACTGATAGATTCTTGTTCTAGCTTGGTTTATGGTTTGCTTCCTTTCCATCTTCATTTCACCTCTATTTGCACTAATCCACTGAGATTCACTATCTATTCATCATTTTTTCACCTCTATTGGTATTGATTTCCATGCATTTGTTGCCTACCTCAAGATCACTACCTTATCCTTGTAAGTCGTTTCTTTGTGATCCAAGATCAATTTAGGTCAAATTAGAGTAGCACATGAATGATCCTTGAGTCCTCAAAATTCAAATTCAAATTCAATCTTGCCTACCTCCTTCACTAGCCATTATGATGCAACTTAATACGTGTTTTATACAAAATTTTGCTATATCATGATATTTAAAGACACTCATAGTGTGCTTTAAAATAAACAAGAATAAGTAAGAATTTAAGAGAAGAATAATTCTAGACCACCCTTTCATTGTAAACAATTATAAATACATAAAAGATCTACATAATCAGATAGGTTTTGTTGTGCTCTTGCATGATTTTTTTTTTTTGCACCAAAAAGGATAAAAATATATTAATCAAAGAAGTTTAAAAATATTACATAAATACTTCCAAATAGTTGTAGCATTCATGGAAATCTCTTCCATGGTAGTTTTTTTCCTTACTTCTTTTAGTATTTTTAAGATCTTAATCTTATGTTTCTCTCATCTTAGATACCCTTGTTTTGGCCTTCAAGCTTTACATTTCACACTTATTTTAGATCTGATTATTGAATTATTTTTTATTTTATTGTGACTTCAAGGCGAAATCAAGTAGAAAATAAAGTCTCAAATACAATAAAATAAACACAAATACTTCCTCCTTTGCACCTCTATTTGAGTTTGAATCGTTTGAGTTCCCAACTAGAGAATCCTTTGGAAGGATCTTCTAAAACCTCATATTGCACACACAAGGCTGTGTGGTGTTGTACCTTGCATAGATGGACTAGTTTTCCTTAGCAAAATAGGGACCCCCCTTTTCATTTCTTTTACTTTTATTTGTTACTTTCTTTTGGATTGTTTTATGTAGTTTCAATTTTGATATTTTTCCTTGTCTTAATTTGTGATTTTTCCTTTTGTTAGGATTATGGAGTTAGCCATCCTAGAATGACTATAAAGGAAACTATAGAAATTTGATCCTCTTGTAAGTTGGATGTGTTGGGGAAGTTTTTGCATTACCTTCATTATAATTTTAGAGCTGGTTAACGAAGAATAATTTTCAAAGAATCTTTGAAACCTCAATTCCTAGGAAATGACATCACTCTAACTTACCCATCAAATTTTCACTATGGGCAAAGTTTGAACATGTGTTATTTTCTTTCTATTCTTTTATAAATAGTTCTCTTCTAAATTTTCTTTTGTTTTTACATGCACTAGTTCATGTATTGTGTTATCTTGGAGTGTCCATCTTCAACATTTAAATATAATGCTTTCATCATTTATTAGGTAGGGTATTCTCACTAGTCTGTAATGGAAAGTGCGGTCTTATCTTCTTTGTTTTATTTTTTATTGCTTATTATTTTCTTACATTATGTGTCATTATGAAATAAAACACATGCTTTTATGTTCTTTTTATTTTCTCTTTATTCTTTTCTTTCTAGTTTTTGTGTACCCTACCTATATTAGTCTTTTTTCCCTTACACAAATCAATTAGTTAGATTTTTGGGATATTTTTTCTTTGTGAAATCATCATGAAATTACTCCCCATGAGCCCTTATCAATAGCATTAGACTTATAGGTTTGGTATTAATTGTGTCATTTTGGGATGAGTTCCTTCTAACCTTGAAGATTGACTCCCATAATTATATTCTATTGTTTTATAGAGTTGGGGATTTAGTCATCTTCCTATTTGTGAACTTATTTTGTGTTATTCCAAAAAGAATTAGAATAAAAAAATGTTAATAGTATTTGAACTAATGAATCCTTAAAATCAAGGCAATATTTTAGAGAAGATTTCTATAGAATAAATAATAATTGTGAAAATTTCTATAATGAAAATTAGGCATATGACATGCATTTTTTGGCATGCTTGGTGTATTTTTGTTAATTGGTATATTTCGAACATATCTAGTTCTTCTTATTAGTTTATTTGGGGCATATATGAGTTCTAGCCAATGAGACCACAAACAATGGTTTGATTCTCCAATTATTAATGTAGTCCATGTTTGTGAGGTCAATGATCTAGTGTGGATGTAAAGCTTGTAAACATAATATCCTACCTAAAATATAAACCTAGATGATTTATTTTACAATACAATCATGTATCCATCAAACTATATGGATATGGGGAGCTCAACTTCATTTAAAATAAAAAATTAGGTTTTTCAGTTTATATATATATATATATATACAAATAAAAGTTAAAAGAAAATTCAAAATGTAATCGATGTAGAACTTGTGGACATGGAAAAAGTATCCCTTTTTCTTTTCTTGATTTGGGAATAATTAATGATAAATTGGACTTAATTTTTCCTTGGTCTAGTGTTGTGAGGTGTTTTACACATCCACATTAGGTCTTGGACCCTAGGAAATTGAATGAAATGCATGTCTTGTAAAGGTGTTGTAAAGAATTGCAAATGACTTTCACACTTTTCTTTACTTTTATTAAGCATTTCAGTCTAATGGTCCTTTCCCCCCCACTCTTGAATTAACTATTATTTTAATTCAAAAGTTACCTTTTCCCTCTTCTTTTATAATTAAATAATTATTTCAATTATTTAATTACCCGTTAGCCTTTTTCTCTATAATTAAATAAATGTTAGATTTATTTAATTATTTATCCTTTCTTTATATCCCCAATTAGATAATTATTTTAATTATTTAATTATCCCTTCCCTCTCCATTCAATAATTGTTTAATGTTTAACACTCCACCTTTCCTCTATAATTAAATAATTAATTTTAATTATTTAATTATCTCATTATTTGTTCTCACCTTTCTTTCTAAATAAATAAAATTAATTTCTTATTTATTTATTTTTCCAATGTTGGACACCTAAATTAAATAATCTTTATTATTTAATTGTCTCCAACAACCTCTTTTTCTATGCTAATCTTACTTTCCACCTCAAGTCTTTATCTATCCATGCCTTTCTTCTTTTAATTAACCTCCACCCTTGATTAAGTTACTTTCTAATTTAATCTCGACACTTTATCATGATCCTTATTCTAGCCACTCCTTTATAAAAGGAGACCTTTAACCCTAATTCATTCAACTAATAATTCATTCATCATTCATTATCTATCTCAATTCAAGCAAGCTAGGGTTTAACTTTTTGAGTCTTCACAAGGAAGCATCTTCAAGAACATCATCAAGGCATTCAAAAGCACGATTCTTCATCCATTATTGCAGCAATTCAAGGTCCTTCATCATGGCAAGTCTCTAATTGCACTATTTCATATTTCATTCTTTATTTTCTTATTTCATCATTTTGGTTTAATTACCTAAATGGGGTTTGACCAAGGCAAACCCTCATTCCCTAACAATCAACATTTCTCTTTCTTTTGTTGTGTGTTTATAGATTTAGGTGCTTGGAAGGATTGGACATGATTGAGGAATATGTTTAAAACTTGTTGAAGTTATTTCCCTATTGGCAAGGTCAAAACCTACACAAAAAGTCACCAACAGTGCTAAAAATTATGGATTCAAATTTGGACACTTGGAAGTGCAGATTAAGTAGACTGAAAGCTTCAGATTCCATTTTTGAGTTTTCAAAAAAGTCAAAATGGACTAATTCACCCAAAGTAGTGAATGAGTCCCACTATACATTTTTTGTAGATATTTTTGTAGATTTGGATACCCATTTGGCTAAAACGGGCCCTAGTACAGTTTTCTAGAATTTAGACTAATTCGCCCAAAATGGTGAATGAGTCCCACCAGGCCTAAAAATTGGCATCTTCAGAATTTTAGTCATTTCTAGTCTCCCACAAGTTCCCAGGTGCATACATTCAGTTTCACATCTTTCTATTTTGTTTTACTTGCATTTCTACTCATCTTTCTAGGTCTTTTGCATACTACACTATGTTTTCAAACACTTCATATTTCTTAGTTGTGCATTCATAATTAATAGTTTTTGTTCTTTTTTGCATTTAGATCATCTCATCTAGGCACATTACACCCACATCACATTAATCTTGAGTGTGTACATTGCATTTTGGCCCATTCTTTCTCCTTTTAGGTGAAAAACCCTAGAAGAGTTAGAAAGACCATCGTGTGCCAAAATATTTGTACACATTTTTGAGAACCTAGCTTTTGAATACCTTCTTTTATGATTTGGAGTCCATCATCATCCTAGAATTGGCTTGCATTGACTTTGCATTGCATTTTGCATTAGTTAATTTTCATTCTAGGCTTTCATATTTTTTCATTAGTTAAAGTCCATATAGGTTGCATTTTTGCATCTCAAATCATTGGAAAACATTTGAAAACTACATTTACACTTAGGTTGCACATAATACAATATAAAAATCATCAAAATCCATTGAAAATTCCTAAATTTTTTCAAAAAAAAACCCATACTAGGACTCATTTGCTAGCTTGAGTGAATCATTCCCTATACAAATTTGAAATAACCTTTTACAACATTGAAAAACCTTATTTTTTAGCTTCTGTTTGCTACCATTAACTATCTTTATTAGTTGGTTGAGTTTCTGTAACATGCATGAGAGTATCCATTCCTTGGTTGAATCTAAGACTGGAGGATTTCTCTTAAATCTTGATATCTCAAAAGCCTATGACAGAGTTGATTGGAAATTCTTGTTTAAAATTCTAAAGGCGTTTGGGTTTTGCAACAGGGTTCTTCAAATGGTGGAACAACTTGTGTCTACTGCTTCTATATCTGTTATGGTTAATGGATCTCCCATGACTTTCCTCCAAAGTTCCAGAGGTCTAAGACAAGGAGATCCTATTTCTCCTATTTTATTCACTATTATGGCTGAAAGTCTTGGAAGAAATTTAAAAAGGTTGATCGATAACAGATCCCTTCTTGGCCTCAAACTGTCCTCAAGCAATATGATTTTTTCTCATCAAAAATTTGTTGATGATACCATGCTCTTGGGAAAATCTTCTATCTCAGAGGGAAAAACTTTGAAATCTCTACTAGATGAGTATGGGAGGGTGTCAAGACAGCTGATTAATAAACAAAAAAGCTCTCTTTTCTTCTTCAACACTCCTATTCATAGACAAAATTAATTTTCTAGAATCCTTGGTTGTAGGGTGGAGTCCTTTCTTGCCACCTATCTAGGCTTACCCTTAAGCCTTAAACCCCCGAAACCCTTTTGGATTTCACTAGTTGAGAGGTTTAGTAAGAAGCTTGCTAGCTGGAAAGGAGCTCTATTAAGCCAAGTTGGTAAACTTCAACTCCTCAAAGCTACTCTTTAGAATTTGCCAATTTATGCTTTGAGCCTCTTCAAAATCCTTGCTAAGTTCATGGATGCTATTGAAAAGATTCAAAAAATATTTCTTTGGTCAGGTGTTGAAGAAAAAAAAGACTTCCTTTAATAGGATGGGATCTGGTGTGCAGACTGAAAAAGGTCGGAGGTTTAGGTCTTAGAAAAATCATAATGGTTAACAAGATTCTTCTAGCTAAACAAATTTGGAGAATATTTTCATCCTCAGGGGAATGGACTGATATCCTAGCAAGTAAATATTTGGAGAGTAATATATCCCTTATAATTATGAAGGAATCCCATCTTTTTCCCAAAGGCTCAACTTGCTAAAATAATTTGATTAATGAAAGAAAAGTTGTTGTATCTGGAGTGGGTTGGCAAGTTAGAAGCAGAAACCAAACAAGATTATGGGAGGATAGATGGTTGTTTAATGAGCCCCTTATAAAAATTGATTCCTTTAGTGGGTGGGCTAAGAATTGCAAAGCTCTTTTTGGCTTACTTGTGAAAGATTATCGTGTGGATAGAAAATGGGTGGACCTGTGCCTTGTCAGTCAGGCTCTTGCTCCTATTCAGTTTTCTTTGTTGGCTGTTAGACTTTTCCCTGATTAGACAGAAGATCGTCTTGTCTGGTGTGATGAACCCTCAGGAAATTATTTTGTTTCGTCTTCTTTTTCAGGGCTTACTTCTTTCCAGGCTTCTCCTCCCTTCTGGTGGAAGGCTTGGTTCAAACATCTGGTCCCTAAAATCAATATATTTTTCTGGATCCTTCTCCAAAATAAGGTGCTCACAGTTGATAACCTTTGCAAGCGTGGTTTTCAAATACCTAATAGATGTTATTTGTGCAAGATGGAGGCAAAGTCAATGCATCATCTATTTCTTCACTGTCCGTTTGCTGCCTCAATTTGGGAAAAAATAATCTGTTACTGGCAACTATCTTGGGTTTTTCCCTTATCTATTAAAGATTTCTTCTTTCAATGGAAAGCCCCAACTCATAATCCTGTACTTTGGTACTTGTGGGATTTCTCTTTCCCTCATGTTGCTTGGGGTCTTTGGAAAGAACAAAACAACAAAATTTACAGAGATAAAAAAGCACCGGTGGATATTGTTTTTGATAAAATAATTATATTTCTGAAAGAAAATGTCAATGCTATCTCCAAGAAGGTTAGCAACTCTGAGAAAGAGGCTCACTTGTCCTATGATCTTAAGGTTGCTAAGGAATGGAATATAAGTCTAGATTTTCCCTGTGTCCCTAAACAAGCTAAGAAGAATAGAGAGGGAGTTTGCTGGTCTTTTCTGCCTAATGGTTGGGTCAAAGCCAACTTTGATGGAGCGTCTAAAGGTAATCCTAGGGCGATGGGTTGTGGTGGAGTCATAAGGGATTCCTTTAGCAAATTTCTAGGTGCGACTGCCACTCCCCTTGGTTCTCAAACCAATCACCTAGCCGAGGCAGCTAGAGCTTTTCATATTATAAATTTGGCCCATAGTGTAAATTTTAAAAACCTTTGGCTTGAAGGGGATTCCAAAAGTATTATTGATTTTCTTTTAGGTAGGTCCCCCCCCTTGTGGACTATTAAGTCTTGGATTGATGATGGTATATCAGCCTTAGCCAAGTTTGATAATATAAAGATTTCACATGCTTATAGAGAAGCCAATGCTGTGGCATATTTTTTTGTGAATGAAGGGGTTAGGAGTAAAGGACAGTGCACTTGGCTAAATCTTAGTGAATTAAGTGTTAATGTCTGGGCCTTATTGAACTATGATGTTTCACATGTGCAAGATGTGTGTCACCTCATTAATGATGATAGGATGGGGTAATTGCATCAAAATCATTAGATTGTATGGGACCAAGCTTAGTCGCTTAATCTGTAAGATTGCCTGGCATGCTTTGTGGGTTCTTAGATTTTGCGGGACCATTTCAAGTAAACATTTTGTCTCTGTCTGCCCCATTGTGCTTTCCAAAATGGGTGGAGACAGGAAAAGAGTTGAGTTGGATAGCGTTGAGATGCATACAAGAAATACTAAAGTGTGAAACAAAGTAAAAAGTGGGGGTTTACTCCCTTTTCTGGAAAAACTCCATGGGTCTAATTAGGAGGCTACTGAGCTTTTTGAGAAGAATTGCAAAAATGAGGAACTTACCCTTTTTGGTAGGAAAGTTAAGGTTGATGAAAACCTTATAGCTAAAGTGACTGGAATGTCCATTGATGGACACAAATTTTTCAGGGACATGGTTTTCTCTGATGAAGTTGTCATTAGATTTCCAAAGAAAGAGAAGGAAAGAATGAAACTAGTGAAAATTTCTAACAACTACTTTGAAGTTGACACCATAAAATCACTCCAGAGAAAAGTTCTTCGTGTTATCATGGAGTACATTACTATGGATGGTCAGTTCACCAGGGTCTACGGCTATCACTTTTCCCTATTCAACCATTTCCACTACAAGGCTAGGGTTTATATTCCCTTCTATCTTCTCTGTTCTTTGAGAAAAAGTCTGGATGATCACAAAAAAAACCCAAAAATATATCCTATTTTGCATACTGGTTTGATTAGGTTAATTGTTGAACATTACCAAAATATGCCTACCCTTGCTAATTTGGATGCCCCTCCTTATTCTGAGGAGGATGATACTGAACCCAGCTGCTCGAGGAATTTTCCCAATTTGAGCCTGATTAGGATGGTCCTTAGCCCGTCCTCTGTCCAAATTTGTAAGAAAATCCTTAACCCCCTTTTTGTGAAAGCTTGAACTACGCCTAAGCTGAGAAGTTCTACCATTAAAACCAGAAGTGTTGGTAAGAATCTTCCAGTTAAAAACCTTGTGTCATACTCTAAAGACTCTCCTAATTATGAGGATTTTGGTGCTAACAATACTTCATCCTTTGCTGTCCTGTCATTGGACAGAGATGCAAGAATTGGTTCCCCTATAACCCCTGACCCTGCTAAAACTTGCTCCAACCTTGAAAGGGAACCCACTGTGGATGTCTTGGGTTTAGCTAGGAATAATGTTGATGACCATTTTAGAATTTTGAAATGGAACTTCCATGAAATCAATGAGCTAAAAATAAAAAATTGGGCCCTTCAAAGTAAACTGGAAGAAATGGGAGCCAAGGTTACAGTGCTTTGCAAGAAAGAGGCTGAGCAAAAAAATCATGGTGCTAGTAAAGAAACCCAGAACCAAGCGGCCATGGATAGAAGGGTTAAAATTGAGTTGGAAAAAATGAAAAGCACTATTAAAATTATAGCCGAGCAGAACAATAGGATGGCAAGACACAATGCCATCATCATCAATGCCATGACTAAAAAATTGGACAAAGCTCAATAGGGGTCTTTGGTGGTTGATCTGGAAGAGGTCAATGATAAAAACCAGGATGAGGATGTTGGTATTTCAAAGAGAACTAGGGCTAATTTGAAGAGGAAGGCTCCTCCTACACTGCAAATGATTCAACCCTTCAAGAAGGGTGTTCAGGACATGCAAAACCTAGAGGCTAAGACCGAGTCTATTTTGAAGACTCTGGGTTAGTTGCGGCTGGTCTTTTTGTTGTCTTTTCAGCTGGTTTTTTTTCTGTCCCTCCTGGTCTTTTGTGGGTGGCTGCTGCTTTATCCAGTTTTTTGCTTTAGTGCAGCCATTTTTTCTGTTTGAATTTTTAGTCCTTTCTCTTTTGTTGTAAACTTGGCGGTTTCAGGTCCCTGTAAAACCCATTTTTCCCTTTATCAAAAACATGCATTTCATTAGATCTAGCTTAAAATAGCTCATTTCATGCATTGCTTAATTTCAAATTTGCATTCACAACAATTCATTTTTAGATCATTACATAGTGTAATCAGTAAATTACCTTGTTTCAAATCTAAAAAATTGCATTTCATCCTATGTCTTTACATTGAATTTTAAGTTTGCATAGCTTCTATTACATTTATATCATTAGAAATAAGCATTGTTTACATTCATGATAATCATGGATAGCATTAGACTTTTGCAATTTTCATTTTCAACATTAGTTCCTAGTTCATTTAGATCAAATTCATTAGAAAATGAAAAAAAAAAACATCAAACGACCCAATTCAAAAGATGATTCAATTTATAAAAATCATAACATCAAAACCCTTTAGTAGTGATGACATAGACATGTTAGATGAATCCCTTAAAGACTTCATCTCTCCCAGATTATCCACTAAATGTTTGACACAAGAGGATGCAAGCATTGATACTCATGATAATCATATTTGTTCTTCTCCTGATATCCCTCTCATTAGTGATGAATGTATCTTGGTGAAAGAAGACACAATCATTGAAGATCATGCAAGTCTTGCTTTTCTTCCTCCTCCTCCCCCTTGGAAAGAAAAAACTGAGATCATGGCCACTACTCCCAACACCACCCCTAATTGTGCAAATGCTTTAGTGAATAAGGATACAATCGTGAATGATCATGACAAACACATTTGTGTGGAGGATATGATTGAAATCTATGAAAATCCTACCTCTCCCACTCAAGAAGACATTCTAGGACATGTGAATGTAAGTGTAGATAATCATGGCAATCAAACCTTTTCTTCTCCTAATATCTTCTCTAGACATGAAGAAGATAGTTTAGTGTTAGAAGATATCCCTATTGAGACCCATAAGAATCTTATTCCTCCCTTTCCTGATTCCCCTACCATTTGGGAAGACTTATTTGAACAAAAATTTCCAATCATTGGTAAACATGAAACTCCTACTCATCCTTCCAATATCTTTCCTAGCTATGAGAGTATCTTAGCGCAAGAGAATAACAATGTTGACAAACTCCATAATTCCACACCCTCTAATATCTCTTGTATTTGTGGGAATAAAGTGATAGAAGAATGTCAAAGCATAGACAATCATGTAATCATAGTTCCTCTTCTCCCAATATCTCTCCTACATGTGACAAAGGTATTTTGGAGCTAGAAGATACACCCATTGTGAATCATGACAATGTTGAAAGCTCCTCTTCTATAATCTCTCCCACTTTGGAACATATTATGGCACAAGAGGATGAAATCATAAACACATCTCTTAACATCCCTCTCCCTAGTCTATATTCATCTTCTAACTCCTCCCCTATTTGTGAGAATGTTTTTGTGAGCAAGCATGACAATCACATTATTTGTGAGGAGGATATGTTGGCATTAAATGATCAAACCTTTAAGACCCATGACAATTCTCTTTATTTTTTTCCCCCTATTTTGGAAGAAATTATTGAACAAAGGGATATAATCATAGATAATCATGATAATCATACTTTTTCTCCTAATGTCTCTTCTACTAGTAAAGAAGATATTTTGGGATTAGATGAACTATTCATTGAAAGTCATGAGAATCTTCTTTCTCCCTTTCCTAATTTTTCCACCATCTAAGAATACATACATGAGCAAGAGGATCCAATCATCGAAAAACAAGAATGTGATGCTTTTTCTTCTCTTGAAATGGAATGTGATCAACATCTTGTTTGCTTCTCTCCTAAAAAACCTCCTTCTAGGTAGAATATCATGTGAAAACCAAACATCAACCTCACCCTGAAGCATCCTGAATTGCTTGATATAGATTTACCACCATCATGGCAATGGTTTGACAATCATGAAACCTTGAAGCAAAAGGATATACAAAGACAAAATAAAATTGAAGAAGCCACAAAGTTATTGGAAGAGGCTTCGAAAACCTTTGATTTCATGCCTATATCCATGGGGGAATACATGATCATAACAAAAGAATCTAAATAGGGCAAAGATAAGGAGGTAATGTCAAAAAATTGACTTCACCCACTTTAAAAGAAAATACAAAATCGAAGACAAAATTTGAGGCAATAAAACAACTGCCAAATCCAAAACAAGTGACAATTTTTTTTGAAAAAAACTTGGGAAAGGATGTGATGCTATAAAACAAGGTATCCATATCCCTATAAAGCCTAAAATGAAAGAAAGGACAAATGATCTTGGTTATTGTCCTTCAAAACAAAAACCTTCATCCAATGTCCACACTATCACAAACAATTCTTCCAAGAATACTTTCACCCTAGTACATCTTAAACTGATAGACATATCATTAAATATGTATCAAGTAGAAACTTTTCTTACTTATCACAATAAATAAAATTAGTTTCTGCTCCTTGCCATAGTTGCATGTCTTACATTTTTTGCAAGGAGCAACATATAATCATCCATTCCTGGCTCACCCTTTTATTGCACTCAGTGGGGGCAAGGGATTAGGAAGCCTTATCCCCGTATGTCACTTGTCATTATCTCTCTTGGCTAGTCATTAACCTTTCATGAACATATAAGAGCAAGCTTGGGATGTGGATGACATGTCTTAAGCTAAGTCACATGTGACATACTCATTCATGATGTAGCTCAATTCAGAAACATATGACTTGGCATAGGGCTTTCTAAGTTGGCTCTCATGTCTTCTTTCATGTTACCATTTATGATTGGATACTTTAATGAAATTTCTCATAGTGATGGTGTAGCAACCACTTTAAAGTGGGGGCATACATAGATGGCATATTTTGACAAAATTTCATGGCATGACTTTTCATTTTTCTTGTGACGTGTCCTCTTCCTAGCGGTGTCATTAGGTTGGATGCCCTCCAAGAGTGTACAATAAACTGGCATGGCATGATGTCAATGAGGCATCCCATGGGCAACGATCTGACACCCTAACTTGACATTCAATGCTCCCAAAGAATAAGACCTTACATGAATAAAGCAAAATCCATTTTAAACAAATTTTTTACATGACATTTAAAAGCATTTACAAAAATAATTTTCCTTGTGGTACCTTATCAAAGTTATCAGGAGCATAACTTTGTTATGGTTTGTATAATGGGAAGCCGACACATTGGCATGAATTTCTTATTATATGGTGGGAAGTCGACTCATTGGCATGACATTCTCACTAAACTACTTCTTTGGGACAACTCAGCCCATGGATGACCTGATGTTTCATGGCCCTAGAGTGAGTGCATCGCTGAGCCACCTCATTTTTCCTTCTTTTACTTCTTGACATTGCATGATCATGTATCTTGTTTTGTTGCATATTATAGACATTGTGCATGTCCTTTTATGCTTATGTCAGTTTGACATAGGATCTTGGATCCTAGGGGCTTGACTGATACCTTGATCTTTTTCATTCTTTGTCATCCACATTGGTATGATTGGACACTTCTTGAATGTCTACTTTAGTGTGAGTTTGAAGCAAGTTCATCCTCTCTCTAAAGTGGGGGCTAACTATGGACACAAAAAAAGTATCCCTTTTTCTTTGCTTGATTTGGGAATAATTAATGATAAATTGGACTTAATTTTTCCTTGGTTTAGTATTGTGATCAGGTGTTTTACACATCCACATTAGGTCTTGGACCCTAGCAAATTGAATAAAATGCATGTCTTGTAAAGGTGTTGTAAAGAATTGCAAATAACTTTCACACTTTTCTTGACTTTTATTATGCATTTCAGTCTAATGGTCCTCCCCCCCCCCACTTTTGAATTAAATATTATTTTAATTCAAAAGTTAGCTTTTACCTCTTCTTCTATAATTAAATAATTATTTCAATTATTTAATTATTTGATAGCCTTTTTCTCTATACATAAATAAATGTTATATTTATTTAATTATTTATCCTTTCTTTATCTCCCCAGTTAAATAATTATTTAATTATCCCTTCCCTCTCCATTAAATAGTTGTGTAATGTTTAACACTCCACCTTTCTTTCTTTCTAAATAAAGTTAATCTTTTATTTATTTATTTCTCCTATGTTGGCCACCTAAATTAAATAATCTTTATTATTTAATTTTCTCCAACAACCTCTTTTTCAAAGCCAATCTTATTTTCCACCTCAAGTCTTTATCTATCCATGTCTTTCATCTTTTAATTAACCTCCACCCTTGATTAAGTTATTTTCTAATTTAATCTTGGCCCTTGATCATGATCCTTATTCTAGCCACTCCTTTATAAAAGGAGACCTTTAACCCTAATTCAGTTATCATTTATTATTTATCGCAAGTCAAGCAAGCTAGGGTTTAGTATTTTGAGTCTTCACAAGGAAGTGTCTTAAAGAACAACATCAAGGCATTCAAAAGCAAGATTATTCATCCATTGTTGTAGCAATTCAAGATCCTTCATCATGAAAAGTCTCTAATTGCATTGTTTCATGTTTCATGCTTTATGTTCTTGTTTCATCATTTTGGTTTAATTACCTAAATGGGGTTTGACCAAGGAAAACCCCCATTCCCTAACAATCAACATTTCTCTTTCTTTTGTTGTGTGTTTACAAATTTAGGTGCTTGGAAGGTTTGTACATGATTGAAGAATAGGTTTTAAACTTGTTGAGGTTATCTACCTATTGGCAAGGTCAAAACCTACACAAAAAGTCACCAATAGTGCTAAAAATTAGGGTTTTAGATCTAGGAACTAGGAGGTGCAGATCAAGAGTAGACCGAAAGCTTTAGATTCCATTTTTAAGTTTTTTAGAAAATTAAAAATGGACTAATTTTCTCAGAGTGGTGAATGAGTCCCACTGTACCTATTTTCTAGAGATTTTTGTAGATTTGGATACCCATTTGGCTAAAATGGGCCCTGGTGCAATTTTCCTGAATTGGGATTGATTTGTCCATAATGGAAAATGGGTCCCACTACGCCTAAAAATCAGCATCTTCAGAATTTCAAAATCAATTTTCTGTCTCTAGCAAGTTCCCAGATGAATATATTTAGTTTCATAGCTTTCTATTTTGTTTTACTTGCATTTATACTCATCTTTGTAGGCCTTTTTTCATACTACACTGTATTTTCAAACACTTCATATTTCTTAGTTGTGCATTCATAATCAATAGCTTTTGTTCATTTTAATTCATTTAGATCATGTCATCTAGGCAAATTACACCCACATCACATTAATCTTCAGTGTTTACATTGCATTTTTGCCCATTCTTTCCCCTTTTAGGTGAAAACCCTTGAAGGGTTAGAGAGGCCATTGAGTGCCAAAATCTTTGTATACAAAACTTAACATTTTTTTTTACATAAGTTTATTTGTTTATTGAAACAATTGAATTGTATAGATACCAACATATGCGTACTATTTAAACAATTAGATTATGACATGGTGAGTAAGCATGCATCTAAATTAGAAGTTGTGATTTGGCTAAGCAATCGTGATCAATGGATCCTATTGTCAAAGTCTCTTAGGTGATGAATCTAGCCCAATCACACCTTTAAAAATTTGAACATTTGTGGATGGGATAATCAAAGAACATGCCATCATCCTCACCAATTATTGTCAACCAAATATGCAACCCTTTAACCATAATATAAATTTTAATTTTTAAAATATAAGATATATTATAAATCTTCTTTAAAATAAAGTATATTATTTTAACCTTTTACTCATTTGATCATATAAATTAAAAAGAAAACCTACATATACATTATTTACTTGTTCTATATAATTTTTTAATTACATGTAAGACATGCTATGATCAACACATCTAGGTGTAATAGGTACCATGCAAAGGAAGCCATCATAATTCAATTTTCTTGTGGAAAAAATTCATAACTACCCATGTAGAAGATCATCCTATAGATGTTTTAACCTTCCTAATCTGTGACCCTTTTCTTCATTTATAATTCCTCATTCCTTTGAAGTTATTTTAGGCTATTCTAGTTTTGATTAAATGAATATTCCCATGGTTCAACAATAAGGGCTTCTCCCTCTTGTAAACATAGCTTTTTCATTTTAAAATAGAATCATATTTTGATTTTCTATACTAAAACATTGATTAGTTATGATTTGTTAATATATAAGAAATGTTAGTCTATTGTTCAATATTGAGAACAAGTGTGTGTATGTATATTTATGCCACTCACATTAAAGTGGATTACTTATGTGAATTGAATATCATTTTGCTATAGATCCAAATTAATATTGTTTTTTCATAAATAACATTGTGAAGAGTAAGTTGAAAAATTTCCTTCACATATATTCATTTTTCACAAAGAAATATTAATTGCATGCCCAAAAAAATTAACAAGCCACTCTTCTTTGATGCTTCTTTTTTTACCCTTTTCATTTATCTATCGTACAACTCCCTTTAAACCCTTATCTCCCTTCTATTCATATTGTACAAATTCTAAGTGATTGTGATAGCACATTTTTAAGTGCTTTCGTCCTATGTATCATACGGTTCCATTATCCTTCCTACATTATAGACTACAAATTGTGGGAATCAGAACAAATTAAGGCATATTATGCAAAAGCACCTAACTTGTCTTCCATTCACTGTTCAGAAGAACTATTAACTGAACTTTAAAGAGCCCATTTACAAACACATTTGAAGTATTGAAAAAAAATACTGACTAAAAGAATATTTGTGTAGCTGTAATAATTTCACCCGCGACCAAGGAACACATTTGCGGTTCTCAGACACATTCCCTTAGATTAAAATGGAATGCAACTTGTTCGCTTTGGGCGTCTTCTACAAATATATATACTTGATAGTGGCTTCATATACTTATTATTCTTAAAAATCCGTCGTATCCTCTTGTAATCTTGTAACTCAAATGAATGAGATGGCCTAATTACCCACTCCAGGACTAGGAGCCGATTCAAGAATCCGTTCCTTGTGCATGCGCTTCATTGCTCCTCTTGAAACCTGCATGTGACCCACCCCTGGGCTGGGTTCTGATGTCGACAGCCCCTGCACTTTGAGTCCAGTAGACTCATGCTCTGCATCACCCCCGTTTCGATTCTCCCTAAATCGGAACTCCAGATTATTGGCCTTCTCTTTTGTGGCATTGTTTCCAGAGGCGCTCAAGGGCTTCGTCTCTGCTGCCTCTTCACATGCCAGCTCAGCTTTCGAATTTTGAGGTGGGGCGATATACAATTCTTTATCCTCCAACAGTAGTCTTGCTGCGCAACATACCTTCAATCCAACCAGAAGCAAACAGAACAGGTGTACCCACATTTTCATATGAATCTTCATCATATTACTAATCTGGTTATACGCGAGAGTTTGAAAGCTTTGATTGACAAGAATAGGCGAGCGATAGTGAAACCAAAAGTTTGATCACTTGTATTTGTTCTTTATTTTTCTATTGCGCAGGGTGATAATTTAACGAACTGATGGGCTTCATTGTCCTTGGATGCTGTATTTAATACTGACAGGAGGGAGGCGTGGGTTTCCAGATCTCAATTGGATTTGCCTCGGAGTTTCTTAAGCAGTGCATCAATTGGTTTGAATTTTATTCAAACACGGAAAATCAATGTTATGAGTTCGGTATAATTCAAACATGGAAACTAAAGGCTTGAATTTCAGAAACAGTCTCATAGCTCACGTTTGTAAAGCAGCATGTGATATCATTGGTATGGTCCTCATAGAACTTGTAGATTTTTCGTGGTATTATGTAAGAACTTGTTCTCCTTCCCATCAAGTATAGGATTCTCTCATAAGTTGCTTCGACTAAAATATTGAATTCAATTCCTTGCGGAGGAAGTCTTCGCTAAATGTGTCTGAAATCTCCCTTGATGTGAGGACAATATTTTCAATATATTCAATGTCCAAAAAGACAGACCTGTCATTTCCCGAAGCTTATAACGTTGTTCAACGCCATATGGCTTTTGAAACCCAGTTTCTAGTATTGTCGTTGTTTCAAACCTAATCCCATTAAGATAGTCCTTTTCTCGTTTATGGGTCCAGATTCAAAAGTAATCTTTTGACTAACCATTCAGCTCCGCCACCATAGGCTTTTTTCTCTTTTTCATTCCCATTCTAGATTGTACCTGCCAATGTGTGAGGGTTCTAGGTGGTGACATGGAACTAAGACGCTACCTACTTATAGCTAAAATGGTGATGCTTTCATTTAGAATGAATTATTTTATGTATTACTTTATTGTCTAAAGAATTTGTTTCTATGTTGTTTATTTTGGTAAGATTATATATATATAGTCTAGTTTAATGTTAAAAGATAAATTTTGGTCAATAAAAGTAGGATAATTATTTATCATTTTTTAATAGGGATGAGGTGTAAAATTACTATTGAGTGTTTGATTATTGAGTGATGCAATAATTAAAATAGAGTGTTATTGCATCTAGTTACTTGTTAATCAAATTTGTTATTGATGTTGCATTAAATGGGTGATATGATTGAGAATTTAAATGCATTAAAATTCTACATTCTTGTAATGGTGAAATTAACCTACCTATTTTATTTCTCCTTTAGTTGTGTCCACTTTCATTATATTATCTTAATGCAATAACACATTGAAAAGTGAGAGATTATTGGGCTAGGTTGGTTTATGGTTTGATTCCTTTCCATCTTAATTTCACCCATATTTGTACTAATTTACATATATCACTACCTATTCATCTCTTTTAGACCCCCATTGATATCAAGTTCTATGCATTTTTTCCCTACCTTAAAATCGCTAGCTTATCCTTGTAAAACATTTCTATATGACTTGGGATTGATTTAGGTTAAATTAGAGTAACACATGAATGATACTTGAATCCTAAAGCTTTAAATTTAAATTCAATATTTACTACTTCCTTCATAGCTATTATGAGCCAACTTAATACACATTTCATACAAAATATTGATATGTTGTGGTATTTAATGACACTCATTGTGTGTTTTAACATAGGAAAAAATAGTTAAGAATACTAGGAAAGAGGAATTGGAACACAGTTCAATTGTAAAGGTTAATGAAAGCATTAAAGACCTGCATCATCATATAGGCAATCTTCTTGGTGGAAAATGTTGTTATTGACCTTTTTTTCATCATTAATTTTGTTTAGCATTGGGTATGAATTAGGAGAAATTGTTCACCTATCAAGTTGGAAAACTAGTATATGGTGTCTTTAGACACCACCTTGACAAACTCATATATCTAGGAGGTGAAGGTGAATATGTGCTTAGACATGATTCCTATCAAATCATTTCTACCCATTGGATAAGGTTAGAGATATTCAAGATCATACTTGCAAGACTCAAGATCGATTTGTATAATTTCCTTATGATAGTTTAGCCTTTGAGACACTCATCAAATTGAAACAATTAATTTATTAATATCAAAGAATCATTTTAAAAAACCAGTGACATCATATATCCATTATCAATCCTAGAAATAATGCACCTAATTTTCTCATTTAATTTTCATACATTTATTTAAGTTGTTTGTTGCAACTTTACTAACCAAGTTAAATGTTTAATGGTTGATTGTATTTTTTACATAACCTATATAGCTCATTTAAAGTGATTCATTTTCTTTACATTTTTTATGAACGTGATATTTTCAAAATTGAATTTTTGTTTCCTTCATTAGGGCTGTAAATCTATTTTTTCTCATTGCTTATCTTTAATATATTAAAAATTTCCTAGAGTTTTGATTATGCTTGTGTGATGATTTGTTACCTTTAGTATTTTTCTTGTTACTACTTCAATTTGTCTTTTTCCCACCCTTGATGCCCTTATTATGGCCTTTAGGGTTTACATCTCACACTTATTTTAGATCTAATTATTGAATATTTTTTCTTATTTATAATGTGGAAAAGGGAAATAAAGGAGAAAGAAAAGTCTCAAACATAAATAAAGAAACTTATACCTTTCCTCGCTTTCTACCTTTATTCAATTTTAAATTGGTTGAGTGCTCAGCTTGAGAATTCTTCTAAATGGTATCCAAAATACTCATGTTGCACACACAAGGGTGTGTGGTTTTGTACCTTGCAAAGATGCCCCATTTTATCTTAGTAAAATAGGGACCACCCTTTTTGTTTCTTTTACATTGTTTGTTTACTTGCTTTTGGATAGTTTTATTTAGTTTCAATTTTGATCTTTTGCCTTGTATTTATTTTGGGTACTTTTCCTTTTGTTAGACTTTTTGAGTTAGTCATCTCAACATGATTGTAAAGGAAACTCTCAAGATTTTATCCTCTTGTAGACCAGATGTGTTGGGGTTTGTTGCATCACCTTTGTTAGAATTTTATAGTTGGGTGTCCAAGCATAATTTTCAAAGAATCTTTGAAAACTCAATGCCTAGAATATTACATCACCATCACCTACCTCTTAACTTTATAATATTGACAAATTTTCACATGTTCCTTTTGTCTTTATATTCTCATTAGACTTGTTATTTTATAACTTTTGTTTCGTGTTTAAAATTATTAGTTCATAAATTGTGTTAGCTTGGAGTGTTCATCCTCAAGTTTTTCATCTAGTGTCTCCATCATTTACTAGGTAAGTTATACTCCTTGGTCTGTTAATAGAAAAATTGGTCTTATCTTCTTTCTTTCTTTTTTTTCTTATTGTTTGCTTACATTCTGTGTAGTTCTAAATTATGACATTCTTTGTTGGTCTTAATATTTTCCCTCCATTTTTATTTTCTTTGTTTAATATTTTCCCTTTGTCTTTCTATTTTTTGCATACCCTAACTATATAGATCTTTTACTATTTCAATAGATCCATTTGTCAAAGTTTGAGGATCTTTCTTAATTATGCTAAGAGGCATTCCACTTTTGAGACCATACATTGTAAATGATGAAGATAATTGATGGCAATGTTGGGGATGAACACTCTAACCTTGCATAGTAGACAAACTAAAAATCACAAGCATGAAAAAAGAGTGGGAAAATTAGTCAAATGAGAACAAAAGGAAAAATGAAATAGGGAAAATTAATATATAATATGGTGGTTATGGGTAGGTTAGGGTGATATGACATCCCATGCATCAATATTTTGGAGATATTTGCACTCACACTTTTCTAACCAAATCTAAAATTTCAACAAAGGTGACACAAAAAACCCTATCACATATTGTCCATAAAAAGGATCAACTTTTTAGACTTTCCTTTATATTCATTACTAGGATGACCAAGTACAAAATTTTAACAAAAGGGAAAATTATTTGAATAAAAAAAAGAAAAAAAATCAAATTCAAACTATATAAAACTAGCTATAATTCATAAAATAATCCAAGGAAAACAAGAAAAAGGTGGTCCCTATTTTGTTAAGGAAAATTGGGCTATCTATATAAGGTGCAAAAAAAACACACACATGCAAGCAAAATAAGAGGTTTTGGGAGATATTCTATAAAAATTCTCAAGTTGTGGACTCAACCTCTTCAACCTCAAATAGAGGTGCAAATTGATGCAAGGTATAAATTTGTTTTACCTTTTATTTTAGAAAAAAAATTCTACTTTTATTCCCTGTTGTATGTTATGGTAAGCTTTGTATTATTTTATTATTTTTGGTTATTCTTGCTTGTTATTTTTTGCATTTTGTGTCATTATGAACTATGGTAAACGGTTTTTTTCGGTCTAGTTGTTTTACCTTTGATTTTTTTTTTCCTTATTTTAATTTTACTTCTTTTTGGTGTGCACTATCTATATAGGTCTTTTCCCCCTTCAATGTGTCCACTTATTAGAGTTTGAAGATATTTTTTACCTTTTTACATCACTATGAAATTACTCCCTATGAGCCCTAATTCCTAGCATTAAACTTGCAGGTTTGGAATTGACTTTCCATTTTATAATGAGTTATTTCAAATAAAAAAATATTGACTCATAGAATTATAATTTATTTTATCCTTTTTATAGTTGGGGTTTCAATCATCCTCATATTCACATACCTATTTTGTAGTAATTTCAAGGTCCAATCCCTAAATATCTTATGCTAGATGTCACTCATCAAGATCACAATTTCAAATATTTTCTCATTAGGGTATTTTTTAAGACATAGTTCTAATTCTTGAAGTATGACTCTTGCAGTTAGATTTTATTTTATCTCTTTTATAGTTGGAGTATTCTTGTTTTGGTACCCATTTTATAGTTTCCCAAAAGTTTGACCCTTGATTGCTTTTCACTATCTCTTTTATTGTGATTGTGGCTCTAGACATTTATTTATTCATCTACATTTTATCATATCTTCGAAGCTTGATCTTTGACTACTTTGCACTATTCGTTTATCAAGATCATGACTTCTATCATTTGTTTAATTTAGTACTCATTCTACAATATTTGAAGTATGATCCGTGACTACTCTACATTATATTATTTGATTGGTTCATAGTTTTAAGAATACCCTTATTTGCGTACCTATTATGAGATACTCTTGATCCGTGAACACCAAAACATTATATTTTTCTTTTTTATTTGGGTTTGGAGATTGGTTTTCTTTCAATATTATATCTTTTGGAAATAATTAAATAGATTAGACATACTTTATGGAAATTACCCAACCTTAACTTTTAGACATTAGATCCTTGATACTCAAAACATGATTCTTGTTAGAATCCTAAACTATGATTCTCCGAGAAGGCCATTTATTCAAAACTTTATACTTAATATATGAAATGCATTAAAATGTAACCTTGATGATACTTTCAAAGCTTGTTTGCTTAGAATTTTGAAATCTTATCTAATTACATATTGAAATTCGTGAATTTTAAAATAGATAGATTATTATTAATAACTAAGGAAAATGTATTGTTGAACCCTTTAATCTTGGTAGAAATGAGGGAGATTTTCAATACATAATTCCTAGACTTTGGCATGCAATAGTAGATAAAGTGGCTAGGTGCTTCCAAGTGATCCCTTTCTCTTCTCATCCCTTATTTGTATTATTTCAATGATTTATATTTCCCCTTTGTTAAGTGTAAGCTATTGTAATTCTTTTATTAGGCCCACGTAAAAAAAATGTGTAAATTAATTTCGATGCCTAAGTATATTAAAAATAAATGTATTTATACGTACTCAGGATGAATATGCATGTTATTTTGAGAACATTTGTAGGTTAGAGATTTTTGGGAGGAAGATAACAATCAAACTTGTAGTGTAAGCCATCTTACTATAAATTATAATTTTCACATTCAAAAAAATACTGATTGAAAGAATATTTCTGTAGCAGTAAGAATCTTGTAACAGAAATGAATGAGATGCGCTAATGACCGCCTCCTGGACTAGGACTCGATCCAAGAATCCGTTTCTTCTGCATGCGCTTCATTGCTCCTCTAGAAACCTGCATGTCACCCACCCCTGGGCTGGGCTCTGATGTCGACAGCCCCTGCACTTTAAACCCAGGAGACTCATGCTCCGCATCGTCCCCGGTTCGATTCTCCCCAAATCGGAACTCCAGATTACTGCTCTTTTCTTTTGTGACATTGTTTCCTGTGGCGCTTAAGGGCTTCGTCTCTGCTGCCTCTTCACATGCCAGCTCAGCTTTCGAATTTTGTGGTGGGGCAATATACAATTCTTTATCCTCCAACAGTAGTCTTGCTGAACAACATACCTTCAATGCAACCAGAAGCAAACAGAATAGCTGTACTCACACTTTCATATGAATCTTCACCATATTGCTACTTTGGGTGTACGCGAGAGTTTGAAAGCTTTGTTTGACAAGAATACGCAAGGGGTATTGAAACGAAAAGTTCGATTACTTGCAATTGTTCTTTATTCTCTCTAGTACACAGGGTGAGAACTTAATGAACTGCTGAGCTTCATTGTCCTCGGGTGTGCTATTTAATACTGACCGGAGGAGGGACGGGTGAGTATGCAGATCTCAATTGGATTTTCCTTAGTTTCCTATAAGTTTTATTCAAACACGGAAAATTAATTTTTCAGTTCGTGATGATTCAAACATGGAAAATCAAGGCTTGAACTACGGAAACAGCCTCACTGCTCACGTTTGTTGTTAGATTATGACAACAATAAAATTAGAAAGAAAGCAGATTTTATCTTTTGGAAAGATAAAGGAAATAAAGCAAAGTCTTATTTTTGGGAAATCTTATCTTTGAAATCTCTTTGGAAAAGATAAAGATTTAAAACAAAAGATAAAGATTTGAAAACAAATAAAACAAAGCAATAAAAACAAAGCTTGATTTTTCTATGTTCAACACACGTTGAAGATATTATTTATATCTTGTTGTGTGAAAGTTGTAATCAATTTCTCTTAGTAACAAGAATACCGATACTTTGTCCTGTGGGACCATGGATGTTTCCTTCACACATTGTCAAGGTTTTACCACATAAATTTGTGTCTTCTCTATTATTCCATGATTCTATTTAATTATCTTTTGTATTTCTTTACATCTAACTTGTGTTGCAATATTATTAGTTTTCAAGGTTTATGCTTCCGTTTACACAACAAATGGTATCAGAGCAATTATTTTGCAGTATATGTGTTAGGATTATTGACTCTCAGTTGTTTAAGATGTGTGATGTTTGTCCTTGATGAAAAATATGGTTCTTATAATAGTGTTCTTTGATTGATATTGACAAGCTACATGATGTGCAGATTGGTTTCGAGGATGTTGATTGGTTGGTTGGCATATGATGCAAGATGCATTCTCTCATTGATTGTTAGGATTGATTGGTTCCCATCATATGCAGATGGTGTATTTGGTTACTCATGCTCAATTTGTCTTTGAATGATATGTATCTCTGACATGTGTTGTGTCATTGACATCTTGGTAACACTGTGCCAAAACTCCCTAGTTTGGATAATACATGCACATGGTTTATATAGTTGGGATGGTCTAATCTTGGTGTTATATGATTTGGTTAAGTTTATATCACAATTTCCTTGGCTCTGTCTACATCATTTTGATGGGCTCTTGATGCATATTTGTATTGACAGTGTTTATCTTTTAGAATGCTACAAGTCAGGTTCTACATGATAACATGTGTTGTGATCAGGCATCTTAGACATCATGGACATTGGCATACATACTCTAGCTAACATATACATTGGAAAGTTCTTGTTGAGGTATACATTTGATTATACACTTGTGTAAATTTTTTTTTATATGGGCTAATAGTTCAAGTGTGATATGAGTGACACAGTTCAAATGTGATATGAGTGGCACTTCTTATGTTTGCACGAAACATACAAGTTTACAAGAAGATGTAGATTACAAGTTCAAGTCACTTGTGGATATTCTCTTCATTGATTATTTTGGTAAAGGGGTCTTCAAGACATTTATTCATGGTGTCATAAAGCATAAAATGTCATATAAATTTAGACATCTTGTATTTCATTGTATCTCATAGTTGATATGGCCTTTGCTAAGAATATTGAAATATCTACCATTTACACCATAAATGGTATCGGGCACTTAAGAGACATGTGACTTTTTTTAAGCAAAGCAAAATGAGCCCTTGTCAAACATTCTAGACATTGAGGAATCAGGCATATTAAAGTTTAAAACTTTGTAAAGGAATTTTTGTTTCAGTGCTTAGTCTTGACACATTAAACATGTGATATTGAAATTTTATCATTGTAGTTGATAACTATATTTGACTTAGCTATTATTATTGTGTTGGCACTTTTAGCAGAATTATTATTTGACAGTATTGATTGGAAAGGTTGTGGATTTCAAATGATTATTTTTTGTGTAAAGTCTTCGAAAGACTTGAAAGGAAAGAAAAAATAGGGAAAAATACTTTGAGTGGAACCCTAGCTACCACCATGGAATTATCATTGCAGATTTATGGTAAAATCTAAAATAGGGAAGTTGAAGACAGGTAGTGCTCATTAATGGAAGTATTTAGCTGGGCAGTTATGATGGTCTTTAATAGTAGTCTATGGTATTTGTTTCTCTTTCTCCTACCATGAAAAGATAAAGGAAAAAAAATCACATGCTTTTGGTTTTGCATTGAGATTTTTCTTGCTAAAATAGTTGTTAAGGGATTAAAAGGGTCTTATTATTTTATTTTATTTTAAACAAAGCAAGGAAGCTATTTTATGCACAAGATGATAACCTTTTTGTTTCTTAGTTATTCGACAGTTGGCCATAACTGTTACAAATAGGTTATGTTGTTAAGATTTTTGTTGATATGCTTGATTTTTGATGATTATGATTGAAAACTCGTTACGGTTTCTAGAATCTCATCTGGAAATTGTTCTTATAGTTTCAAACTGGTCTACAAAGATGCTTATGCATTTGTTTAAGAATATTTTGTTGTATTTCTCAAGTTACTTAGAAGAAGCGAAAATTCTTTGGTGAAACATTATATTTTTATCTTTATAGGGACAATAAACTGGGTTTGCATTCAAAATCATTGAATCTTAGATACTTTGTAAAAGAAGATGTTGTCAATTTTATACAACATACTTTTTCAGTGTGCTTATTGAAATATTTATTTACACAATCTTCTATTGAAAATTTTGATAGGATTCTATAATTGTCATGCATTAAAAGGAGTTGGTGCTCCTTGGAATGGGTTTTCATAAATTCGTAAGGGGTTGGTGCTCCTAGAGTGGGAGCTCTAAATTCTGCTAGTAAGGCATTGTAAACGATGGTTTTATTTAAGCCAGTAAGGCATCATTTTGGAGTGGTTTTCGTACCCAAAGAGGGTTTCCCACTCGTAAAATTCATGGTCTTATAGTGTCATTGCGTTGTTATGATAATATTGCTAGATTGTGATGTTTGTCCTTATCAGTTCATAATTGAATGATTGCCTTTTCATTTCTACAAATGTTTATACTGAAGTTGTCCAGTTAATGTTATAAACTTTTATTCAAGTGAAAGCACAAATAGTTCATTTAAGTCTATCCATACCAATGTCTTATTCATATTCTTAGTTGATACACAAGTCAAGTCTGCTTCACAAACTATCATTTGTTTTCTTGGTTTAAAAGTGAACACAAATCCTCACTCTTTCAAATTATATGGTGGCTTTCATAAATCATAGATTCACCCCTCTCTCAATGGTTTTAGTCTTCCCACAATTGGTATCAGATCATAGGGTCCTCATTTAGGTCTTATCCATCTAGGATTGATTCTAGTTTTGGAAGTCTATGAAATATGTCACAAGCTCAAGAAGGTAGTTCTATCTGATGGTACAAGCTATGTATTTTTTGGAAACATATCTGATTTCGATTGATGTTGGTGTAAAGAGATAGACCCTTGCATAAGCCTAATCAACTTAAAGGATTTATGGTAAGTGGAATACTATGGGTAAGTGTGAAAGAAGAATTCAAAGGAAAAACACTAGTGTCAAGTCTAGTGAAGTAGCAACCTTACCAATTAATACTAAATGTGATCCTATAGTTGGAGAAGAAGAAGTTCACTTAGTAAGTGAAATGAATTTGAGATTGATTTGCAAAAAGAACTGCTTGTTGCCTTAGATGAACCTAAGAGGCTTATAAAGGAAAATTAGGATCTCAAGGTACGCTTACAAGAAAGTGTTAATGTTAATAAAGTTGTAAAAAAAAATCATAATGATGATAAAAATATTATTGAATTTTTGAAATCCCAAATGAGTTATAGAAAAAGGACTAAAGAGGGATTGGAAGTCAAGTTAAAAGATAAGAATGAATTACGTAATAAATAGGAAAATGAGGTTGCCTCATTAAAGAAATGTTCAGATAATGATTTTGTGTTAAAAAAACTAACTCTTTAAGATGATATGATTATAAGTAAAAAAATTGAAATTGAAGAATGTAAGAGGATAAAAGATGTTGTAAGGTTTGATTTGGAGGTTAAAAATATTGAATTTCTAAAACTTCAAGGAGAAGTAGTCTCATTAAGGTAAGAGCTTAACAGTGTCAAGCTTCAATTAGGTAAAAATAAAAAATTTGATCATAGTACTAATCTATTGAATGAAATGATTGGTAGACAAAAGCATTACAAGGACCCAACAGGAGTGGGTTATAAGGTTGGAAAAAGCTATGCAGAAGAATTTAAACATGAGATAGTGTTTGCTACTTTAGATGGAAAGAGGTTTCCAATCAAGCAAACACCAAGATTGAAGGTTGATCTCAGTCACCATATTGCTACTACTTAGACAGAAGAAAAATGGGTTGATGAAAGGACAAAAAGACCATCAAGATCTTCATTTATCAGGTATAACTACTCTTAATTTCATGGCTATTGTTATTATTCTCATGCTTATGGTAATAAGGCAAGTGATTGCATGAGATGGTAAAATAAGAATCATTCTAATGTCTCTAGAAATGAGAATATGGTGTGTTACAATTGTAACAATTTTGGTCATTCAAGAAAAGATTATAAAATGAAAACAAGTGATAATTATCTAGGAAAAAAGATTGGAAATATCTATAGGAAGTCTTTTGTTCCTCAGATCAGTCACAAGATCATTTAT
Source organism: Sequoia sempervirens (assembly GCA_007258455.2). Lineage (NCBI taxonomy): Eukaryota > Viridiplantae > Streptophyta > Pinopsida > Cupressales > Cupressaceae > Sequoia > Sequoia sempervirens. The sequence continues at coordinate 647,124,020 of VDFB02000003.1, forward strand.
TTCAAATGTAATAACATTGGGCATAAAGTACAACAATGTAGATTTAATAGAAAGAATGTTTCCTTTATTTCTCAATTTGATTATAACATCACATGCTTTAAATGTCATAAATATAGGCATAAGGTACAATACTATAGGAGTAAGTTGAAGGTATCATCTAGAAACAAATATGTAGATGTATTAAGCAAGAAAAAGAAAGGGACTATACAGGTTTGGAGAAGAAAGAAAGAAAAGGAGAAGGAATGACTTAGTCTTGTGCATGATGCACAAGGATCATCTCTTAGCATTTCATGACTATTTGGTTTTAGGGGGAGTAATCCAAAGTTTTATTTTCTATCCCCAAGGAGTCTCGGAATGTAGTGAAACAATTTTTTTAAAGTTTTGGTGTAGTTTGTCTGCTTCATGGACCAAGTGAGTTGATATCAAAGAACAATGGTATATCTGTGGTCAGAAATATTTTATAATAGATAAAGTATAGTAGCCTATATTTTTTGCTGCAATCATTTGATGTACATGACTGACAGTATACACGATAGTATTCTTCATGATTAGATATGATTTAATGATTTTCAGAAAAATGTTCATGTCATAACTAGATCTCAAGGTATCAAGGGTGTCATTATGTTTTGACAGGATGACTTTGGAACAAGTACTATGGTGTGTGTAGCAATCAACATAATAGTAGTTTTATGATTCTTATTGGATATGTATTCCTTACACTCTGATAAGTCATTGTACACAGTATTCATGGTGTTTCTTTATGATTCACAAGTTGAGTTATTTGACATATACATTGTAAATTACTTGATGTTGTGTAATTCTAAAGGATAGTTGTCAGATGATTGGTGATATATTTCAGTCATATGGTGTAGTGGTGATACAGAGTATTACTGTATTGTTTGAAAAGTACTGGATTGTTTGAACAGACCATGATACACCTCTAAATTTTCTTGATTATGGAAGGTTGTTTGTGCAATCATTTTATTAACAATTTTTTGATTGATAGTGACTCTTCTTTAATAGAGCCTCTACTTAATAGCAATGGTATTGATCTTGAAAAGTTTGTGATATAGGCCATTTGTACTAGTTTGGAGTCATCCATTCATGATAAAAGTTGCAAGAGGTTGCAGACTTGATAATGTGTTTGGTGACAAAACATTTCACTCCTAAGATAGTGTTCATGTTATGTTTCTAATATTGTTGTAGTTGTGAGTGTCCTAGTATATATATGAAGAAGAAGATGATAGTGTGTTTTACAAGGTACTATTGCAAGGTGGAGTTTAATTTTGATATGGCCATGATAAACATGTAGCTTTTGTGAGAGTTTAATTGTGATTCCACTATGACAGTGTTATAATATCCCCAGTTCAATTATTTGTTTCATTTTTGATATATGTTGGATTTGGATTCTTGGTATCTTCCTTGAAGCATGGTAAATAGATTAAAACAATAAGTTCTTGTAAAATGTATTGATGCTTCTTTCCTTGGTCATGAGTGGAATAAATTACAGGAGTCCTCAGTCACATGAGACAATGATTTATATTAGCATCTTAACACCAATTATGAAATTGTTATTGATAGGGAAGTAGTATAAGTGATGATCCTATGTTATCAAGATAATATTCAAAGTTTTTATGATTATGAATCTCTTTCTAAGACAAAACATTTGTTGCTTGGTTGATCTTACCTAGCTAGTTCATTACAGGTAGTAGCCTAATTTAGTTTCTAACATTAAATGGTTTGTGCATACATGTCAATGGAGATTTCTTGGACAGTCAATGATTTGAAGGAGTAGTGGTTTAATTTGGCTCACATAGTGGTTTTCATAATAAGTATTTCTATGAACCAAGAAGTAAAAGACAACATGAATGATGTTTGTACAAAATTGGTGGATAGACAGTCCATTCAATGATAGTGATTGTTCTCTATTCTAGAAAAATTGATAATGCTATAAATAGGTTTTTGATGCTTTGACAGTACAACATACTCTTCTATGGTGGAGAGTGAGTATAGTGATGAAACTCTTTGGACAGTGGTAAAATTCTATTGATTCTTTTTGTTGCTTGCATGCATACTGCATTTGTTAGTGGTACTAAATTTTAATTGTATCTTGCTTTGATTCACATGTACATAACATTATGTGTACAACTCTTGAACTTCTTTGCTAGACAGTGCATGAAGAAACAGTGATGATTTACACCAAAGGTCATTTTCTTGAAGGAAAGATAAAAGATCTTCTACCAAGATTTAGTATATGCAAAGCATCAGGGTGAGCTTCATGTTGCAATTTGTCTCCAAGTATCTGAATTGATAGGGTCTTTTATTGTATTTATCAATGTGATTAACACAAGGAGATATATGTAGTAGAGTTGTTTGATTATTAAGTGACTGATCCTTGAGTTTTGATTCATAAGTTCAAATGGATATGTGTTTGTTGGACTTTCAGTTGTTTATCTTCATGGCATCTCACATTCTCCTCTTTCATCCTTTTTCATTGAGGCAAAAAGGGGGAGAGAAAGTATGTGTTTTTCCATCAAGGACAAAGAGGTATTTTGTTGACTCTTAGATCTTTGTGATGTGTGATTTTTGTCCTTGATGAAAAAATTGGTTCTTACAATGGTGTTATTTGATTGACATTGACAAGCTACATGATGCGTAGATTGGTTTCGAGGATGCTCATTAGACAGTTGGCATATGATGTAAGATGCATTCTCTCATTGATTGTTAGGATTGATTGGTTCCCATGATATGCAGATGGTGTATTCAATTGCTCATGCTCAATTTGTCTTTGAATGATATGTATCTCTGACGTGTGTTGTGTCATTGACATCTTGGTAACATTGTGACAAAACTCTGTGGTTTGGATAATACATGCACATAGTTTATACAGTTGGGATGGTCTAATCTTGGTGCCATATTATTTGGTTAAGTTTATATCATGATTTCCTTGGCTCTGTCTACATCATTTTGATGGGCTCTTGACGCATATTTGTACTGATAGTGTTTATCTTTCAAAATTCTACAAGTCAGGTTCTACATGATAACATGTGTTTTCATCAGGCATCTTAGACATCATGGATAGTGGCATACATACTCTAGCTAACATATACATTGGAAAGTTCTTGTTGAGGTATACATTTTCTCATACACTTGTGCAAATTTGTTTTTATATGGGATAATGGTTCAAGTGTGATATGAGTAGCACAGTTCAAATGTGATATAAGTGGCACTTCTTATATTTGCATGAAACATACAATTTTAGAAGATGTAGATTACAAGTTCAAGTCACTTGTATATATTCTCTTCATTGATTATTTTGCTAAAGGGGTCTTCAAGACATTTATTCATGGTGTCATAAAGCATAGAAAGTCATAACTTTAGACAACTTGTATTTCATTGTATCTCATAGTTGATATGGCCTTTGCTAAGGATATTGAAATATCTACCATTTACATCATAAATGGTATCAGGCACTTAAGAGACATGGAAATTTTTTTAAGCAAATCAAAATGAGCCCTTGTCTGGCATTCTAGACATTGAGGAATCAAGCATATTAAAGTTTAAATTTCTTTTTAAAAAGCTTTGGTAAAGGAATTTTTGTTTCGATGCTTAGTTTTGATCACATTAAACATGTGATATTGAACTTTTATCATTGCAATTGGTAGCTATATTTGTCTTAGTTGTTATTATTGTGTCAGCGCTTTTAGTAGAATTATTATTTGGTAGTATTGGTTGGAAAGGTTGCGGATTTCAAATGATTATGTTTTGTGTAAAGTCTTTGAAAGAATTGAAAGGAAAGAAAACTAGGGCAAAAACTTTGAGTGGAACCCTAGCTTCCACCATTAATAATTACCATTGCAGATTTATGGTAAAATCTTAATGTGGGTGCTTTAAGACATCCAATGCTCATTAATGAAAAGTATTCAACCAGGCGCTATGATTGTCTTCAATAGTAATTGGTATTTGCTTTGTTTCTCCATGAACATGTAAAGGAAAACCTATCAATCGCTTTTGGTTTTGCATTGAAAATTTCTTGCTAAAATAGTTCTTAAGAGTATTAAAAGGATCTTATTATTTGTTTTTGAAAAAAAAAGGAAGGAAGTTGTTTTATGCACAAGTCGATAAAATTTTGTTTCTCAGTTATTTGACAGTTGGCCATAACTATTACAAACCCTTATGGGTTATGTTGTTAAGAATTTTGTTAAAATGCTTAATCTTTTGATGATCATAATTTAAACCCGTTAGGGTTTCTAGAATTTGATCTAGAGATTGTTCTTATAGTTACAAACTTATTTGCAGAGATGCTTATGCATTTATTTAAGAAGGTTTTTTTGTATTTCTTGGGTTACTGAGAAGAAGAGAAATAACTCTTGTGAAACACAATAATTTTATCTTTATAGTAACCAGAAATTGGGTTTACATTGAAAATCACTGAATCTTAGATACTTTGTAAAAGAAGATGTTGTCAATTTTATACAACATTCTTCTTCAATGTGTTTATTGAAATATTTATATACATAGTCTTCTATTGAAATTCTAGAGCTACAAAATCTGCACTTAGTCCGTAGGATGTTATAATTGTCATGCATTAAAAGCAGCTAGTGCCCTTGAATGGGTGTTCTTGAAGGTTGTTCTAGAAAAGGCTCTAAATTCCCTTCCCTTTGCCAGCATTGTAAAAGTGGTTTTATTTGCTGGGGTAAGGCCTCGCTTTGAAGTGGCTTTTCACCCCTAAGAGGGTTTCTCCACTCATCAAATTCATGGTCGATAGTGTCATCATGAGCTATGATAATATTATAGTGTATACACTTAAAAATGGTCATATCACATTGTCTGGTAATTAATTAAATATTTTTAATATTTAATTAAAATCTTTTGATTCTATCTACGTATAAATAAATTTAAATAATTTATTTATATTGTTCATGATTTCATTTCGATTAAATATTTAATCACCTTTTCATATTCATTTCTTAATTAATTAAATAAATGTTACAATTTATTTATATTAATTATCATATAATCTCAGTTTGAATATTTTATTCAAATAAAGATTAAAATATTATAATTCTTCTAAATATCATTTATAATTAAATATTCTAAAATATTTGATTATTTCTTCTAATCTAATATTCATTTTTAAATCATTTCAAAATTCCTCTAAATCAATTCAAAAATCTATTCATAATTAAATATTTCCGAAAATATTTAATTAAATTCTTCTAAATATTTCAAAAATCTTCTAAAGTCATTCATGATTAAATATTACCAAAATATTTAATTAATTCTTCTATAGTTTTCAAAAAAATCAAATATCAAATATCAAAAAGCAATAAAGGAAATTAAATAAATTTAAATATTTATTTAATTTGGGATTTATCTTCAACTCCCGGGAAACAAACTGCCAAAACAGAAAATTAAATTTCTCTGTTCCTATGCAGGCTTGTTCCCGTGGGTTGAAGACAAGCTTCCATTCTTCTCTCCAACCTCTCAACCTCCCCCATTTTCTTCTCAACCTCTCAATCTCTCACCATTCAAATCTACCAGACAATTCATAGCCATAGATTCTTGCCAGCAAGGATGAAGCCTGCAAAAAAATCTATAAATACAGCTGCCGGGAGCTCCAAATCATATAGAATTTGAAGCAAGAAAACTATAGCCAAATTACAAGCAGCATTAGCATTCATAGAGTATTATCATAGCAATAGTATAGCAATCATAGCAATAGAATCATGACTCATCTCATCTACAGCCCCTGTACATAATTACAGCCCCTGTCCATCTTCACCATCATTTAGGATAGTTTTCCTTTGCATACTCGTTCTGCAGCAGTCATTTGGAGAAGCTCACACAATTTGAGAGCCAGAAAGCTTTAAACCAATCTCTGGAGATAGAGAAAGACGGAACGTTCTTGAAGAATTGTTATTTTATAGCCAAGTTTATTTCAAATTTTCTTCAATTTAAAGTTCTGTTAATAGTGTTTTGTTTTAATTAGATTAACAATAGGATACATTACACATTTTTGGCGCCCACCGTGGGGCCTTTGCCCCCTTTTTAATGTTTTGTTTGTAGTTTTTTTTTTGATAGGTTACAGGAAAAACAACGGAATAGCGCAGACGACACGTTTTCGGAAAAACACTTCCAGTTTAGTGCCCGTGACTAATATTTCAGCGCCCGTGACAAATCTTTCAGCACCCGTGAAGACTGTTTAGCGCCCCTGACAAATATTTCAGCGCCCGTGACTAATCCTTCAGCGCCCGTGAAATCTGTTTAGCGTCCGTAAAATCCTTCAGCGCCTGTAAAGTCTGTTTTAGCACCCTTAAACTCTGTTTCAGCGCCCGTGATAAATCTTTCAGCGCCCGTAATGTTTATTTCAGCGCCCATAATATTTCTTGCAGCGCAAATTTTTAAAAACACTGTAATCTGTAATCTGTACTCGTAGTTTAGTTTTAACTGATTCCGACGCAGCCGCGGACAGTTAATAATCTAAGGATAAAATTTACCAATCCTAGGGTAGTCATTTAAAGGATAAAATGAAGCAATTCTAGGGTAGCCATTTAAAGAAAAACGAACCAATCCTAGGATAGACAAATCATTTTTCAATTTTAGCTTAAAATGAATTTTCTCTTTATGTGAAGCAAAATCTTCACTTAGTTTAGAAAATTTCAGTTTGGTGCTTAAAATTGAATCTAGTGTTTGCTTTGTTCTCAAGTGATAGGCCTATGCTCTCCCCTTAACTGGGTGATCAAAATGCCAAACTCACTTATTCCTTTTTATGCATCTTGCAGTCGACATAACTCAGAGAGCCTCGGCTTTGAAAAGTACTCAACCCAAGAGTAGTTCATCATGGGTTCAAGCCAAAGCCGCTATTCCACCCCACTATAAAATTTAAAGCAAAAAACAGAACCCTCTTGATGGTAGGTGATAACCATCCCCAAAGCCTTTGTTCTAGCAGGAGGTTCCTCGCAGGGAGTTTGGTCATTTGCCCACCGAACGGAAGTCCTTACTACGTCCTAGCAACTGTAACCGGGAAAGGTATCCAAACATCATTTCAATTACAGTGCAAGGGAGGGAAGAATCTACCCCCAAGATACTCACCATATAACTGCCAAGGATTGTTTGCTCAGGGGATCCGGTATCCACTTCCGTCACTCTGAATATGCACCTGGAAAAGACAAAAACACGGGCGCCCTTTCGGGGGTGACACGGCTGTGTGAGTCAACGCAGTTTTAAGATGTGGGCTGTTGATTGCTATGATGACCTACTTGAGAACTAAGAGTGAGTCTGTTTGAAGTGCTTGTCATGTGTAAAACCTGTTAAAACAATTTTTGAAAAACATTTTGGTTACACACTTGATGTTTAGCATAGGACTTAAAAACAATTGTTTTCAACTTGTTTGATGTGTTTTCATTACATTAATTTAGATAAAGATCATCCAAAACACTCATTATCATATTGATCAATCTCATGTTACTAGATTGGAAATCTACAAAGTTTGTAAAAAAATCCGTTTCCAAAAGGATTAAGAAGCCAAAGAAACCTCTCAACCACAAGAAATTATTGAAGAAACAAAAATTCTTATATCAAAGTCAAAAAGTTTTACTTAAATATAGAACTTTTCTTCATAGGTATCATGATTGTGTTAGAGGTCTTTCAGATGATTATGCCATAGAGCCTTTGTATTCACAAGCTTATTTTCAAAGAAGAGCCCTTTCTCAAAGGCATAACCATAGTCAACGCATCCGTTTTAGTTATATTCCCCAACCAGCAATTGAATACTCTACTCGTCCAAATCAAATCTTACAATAGAGAACTTAGAAAACATTGGGCATCTATCACAAAATTCATCTTTTTACAAAGCCATGATCAAAACTTCATAAAGTGCAACAACCATCCTTTTCTAGATCTTTTGCTTATATTCCCACCAACAGGATTTTCATCCTTTCACTTAGGGAACAACACAAGTTACAAGATTAGAAAATTTCATGTAAGTCATAGAATTTTCATTCTATCTTGACCTTCATACATACCACATCAATTGCACTATTTCACTCTTTTGATCAAAAGTGAGTAAAATTTTGATACAAATCTATGCCTGTCTTCACGAGATCTCAAAAACAAATGGAAAAAGACGAAGGAGAAACTACAACTAGTAAAATGGGTGATCGAAATGAAAAAGAAGAGGAAACATTTAATATTGATGAGATAACGGAAGAAAAGCTTCAAGAAGCAGAACAAGATCCTCAATTCCATACTCTTATGGAGAGAATCCTAGAACGTAACAAAGAAAAATACTTCCTTACATTAGCTAATCAAGGAGCTAAGTTGCCTCACACCTTTGACATAGAGGGGATTAAACAAAATCCTGAAAATCCTCCTAATGACTTTAGTGCTCTTAACCAACAGATAAAAGAATTAAAAGGGCAAATAAAGGAAATGCAAGGAGGTACAACAAAGAAATATGTTTTGGAAGACATATCTCCTTATCCATTTGATAGGAGTCTTCAAATGATCCCATTTCCAAAACATTGTGAAATTCCCAAGTATGATAGGTATAATGGAAAAACCGATCCCATAGACCATGTTAGGGATTTCCGAAACATGAGTCTTGAATTTTCCTATGATGATACTTACTTGATGCGATTATTTCCACGAAGTCTAGGCGTACAATCCATGGAGTGGCTTTCAAAAATCACTCCACCTATCAAAACTTTTGAGGAGTTGATAAATCAATTTATCTCACAATACGCCTACAATATTCAACATCAAATAACAATGCTTGATCTTTGTAAAGTGAAACAAAAGGTAGGAGAACCCTTTACTACATTTTTACAAAGATGGAGAAGGTTATTTGCATGATATTCTCGTCCTATTCCTGAAAAGGAAAAGATGGATATTTTTATCAATAGCCTTGATCCAGAATTAAGCTATAGGCTTAACCTTCATTGTCCTCATAACTTTGAAAAACTGATTGAAAATGCAATCACCATTGAAGGGGCCTTGGTTAAAAGGGGAGTGATAAAACTTGATAATCCAAGTACATCAAATCAAAACAACGATAAAAAAAGGTTTTGGAATAGAAACAAAAATGTTGTTAATGATGGTATAGTGGATGCAAATAATTTACGAACAAGACCATCCGTTTTCAATTTATCAAGTACTCCAAGAAACAATTCACAAGGAAATACAATACAACAAGGAAATAACAATCAACAAGGACAAATTTCCAAGCAAGAGAACATGACCAATCAAAATGCCAATCAAAATCGTGGTAATTTCAATAATAATCTTGGCAATACCCAAATATCAAATCCGTCTAGACCTTCATTCTTTTCAAATCGACGGAATTTTACTGCTTTGGGTCAATCTCTTGAATCTGCTCTCAAGGAACTTCTTGATAATAAAGTTATCACTTTGCCACCACAAAGAGATTATGAGCCACGAGTTAAACCAACATCATGGAATGACTTGTATTATTGCAATTATCATCGATGTAAAGGCCATAGGACAAACAATTGTCAAGCTTTGAAAAATCTAGTACAAGATTTAATTGACAATGGTACTATTACAATTGAGGGACATCATACCAATGATGATCATCAAGCATTCAAAGATCCTTTGCCAAATTACCAAAAGGGGGAAACATCGGATACCAAAGCCAATAGCATACATAATGTTGAAGACAATGTAATCCGCTATATTTACACAGATGATAATCGGATTAATGTTATCAAAATTAAAGGAAAACAAGAATATCAACAGGTTAATGTAACAACAAGAGGTCAAGCAAAGGTTGTTTTAAAAGGAAGTTCGTCTAAAACAACTATTTCTTCTCCAACTCAATATAATCTGGTTGATCAATTGAGAACAACATCAGCTCAAATTTCTATTCTTGAACTTCTTAAAATATCCCCTATACACAAAAATATTTTAGAAGAAGCGCTTGTGAACACAACTGTTGATACTGATCTAGATGCAAATAGATTTCAAGCCATGGTAGCACATTTGTCTTCCCCCACTTGTCTTTCATTTTCCGATAAAGATGATGCTTCTATGACACATCCACATAATTCCTCGCTCTATCTTGAAGTCATGATTCATAAACATCGAATTAGACGTGTCTTAATAGATGGAGGAGCCGGTTTGAATATTTGTACCTTAAAATTAATAAATGCCTTAGGAATGTCAGAAAATGAAATTGATTCACGAAGGAAGATAACCATTAAGGCATATGATGATGAAGAAAGAGCTTCTAAGGGATTAATATTGCTACCTATCAGAGTGGGACCTGTTGTGAAGAATAATTTTTGTCAGGTTCTAGATCGAGATCTGTCTTATAACATACTTTTGGGTCGTCCGTGGATCCATGATATGCAAGCCGTACCATCAACATATCATCAATGTATCAAGTTTCCATATGATGGACAAGAAATAACTATACAAGATGATTACAATAGTACCCAAACTTGTTCTAATCTTAGGGTGAGTCAAGATGTCTTTGTGCCACACAATAGAGAAGCTCTTGTTGTTTCTTCTTCCAATCTACAAGTCCAATTGCAAGAATTAACAAAGAATCTTGATACTAAGCTGAAATTTAAAGACAAAGGGATAGGTGAATATTCACTATCTCTTTCTACTTTACCTCCTTCTCCAAGATCACATGGATTACCAACTTTATCAAATCAAAAGATTGCAACTGCTTCTACATCTCAAATTTCCATGCCAATCACAAAGTTTGATGGAAAATTCATTAGAGCTAATACCACTGAAGAAGAAGCTGAAGATAGGGACATTCTAAATTGGCTATACAAAGATGAAGATGAATCTCTCTTACACATTAAGTTACCTAAAGAACAATATGGTAAAGGGTACGCTATCATGCAAAAGATGGGTTATGAAGGAAATGGTCCTATAGGGAAATGAAGAGAAGGAATTGTGGAACCAATTCAGCCTATTTCAAAGCATTCAAGTGATAAAACAGGACTTGGATATGGTAAAGATAAAGAACTTACTTCACAGCAGACATCATTAGTTCATAAAGGAGAATCCGTGTCAGATAAATCTCATGAATCAGTTTTCCAATTGCACAATAGTTCAGATACTGATTCTAATGAATATGAATGGGACACCATTTATAATGATGAATTCTGGAAGGATAAACAAGTTGATATTATACACAAATATGCACCTGTTCTTATACAAGGAGAAGGGTCAAGGCCTTCACTCGATTATGTTTTACAAAGCGATCATGACTCAAGTGAGGAAGAATCAGATTCTAACGAGATGGATAATCAACAGGAGAATACCATCATAGACCTTGTCTACCATGAGGATGACAACCACATCATGACTTTGACAATTCAAGACCTTACCCAACCTAATGATCCTATGCCTTTAGTTTATCCAGAACTTATAGATTGGGATATTGACGCACCTATCCACATTCCCACATTCAGTAATGATGAAGATGTTATAACTTTCCTTTGTTCCTCAAATGAAGAAAACAATTGTTTCATTCAAGAATCTTATACTCATGATTTTGACAAGGAGAGTGTCAAGTCTCTTAGCTGCAAAATAAATGAAATAAAAGATGGATCTATTGGTGAAAACCGAAAAAGGCAGTGATAGATCAAAACAAAATAAAGAGCGAATCTGACAGTGAAAACCTTTCTGAGGCATTGAAGGATGAGAAACTTGACACTCTTCCCAAGTATTATCATGAAAGATCTTCTATTTTGATTGAACCAACAGAATCAATCAACATAAGTACACCAGAGCAGCCAAAAGTTTTGCAAATTGCAGCATCATTAACAGTTGAAGAAGTCCAGAAATTCATGCAATTCTTGAAGGATAATCAAATTAACTTTGCTTGGTCATATGCTGATATGCCAGGGTTAGATCCTAATCTGATAATGCATCATTTATCTATCAAACTTGGGATAAAACCTGTAAAGCAAAAGCTCAGAAAGATGCATCCACATGTTGCATTATTGGTCAAGGAAGAATTAAAGAAGCTTTTAGATGTTGGATTCATTCGAACTATTGACTATGCAGAATGGATTTCAAACATTGTACCTGTTTCAAAGCCAGATAGAAGGATCAGAGTTTGTACAGATTTCAGGGATTTAAATAAAGCATGCCCCAAAGATGATTTTCCTTTACCTAACATAGATTTGATTGTTGACTTAACTGCTGGACATGCAATGTATTCATTAATGGATAGATTCTCAGGATACAACCAGATAAAAATTGCACCAGAAGATCAAGATAAAACAGCGTTCACATGTCCTTGGGGTACTTATTGCTGGAATGTAATGCCATTCGGGTTAAAGAATGTTGGAGCTACTTATCAAAGAGCAATGACAACTATTTTTCATGATATGATGCATACATTCATGGAAGATTATGTTGACGATTTACTTGCTAAATCTCATACACCAGATGAACACCTAGAAATATTGTCAAAAATCTTTGTCAGAATGGAAAAATTCAATGTTCGACTGAATCCAAAGAAATGTGTCTTCGGTGTTACATCTGGAAAACTCCTAGGGTACATTGTTTCAGAAAAGGGTATAGAAGTTGATTCAGAAAAGGTACAAGCTATAATGGACATGCCTCCACCATGAAATATCAGTCAATTAAGATCCTTGCAAGGAAGATTACAGTCCATTAGAAGGTTTATAGCTCAACTGGCAGACAAAAGCTTGCCATTCACACATTTATTGCATAAAAATGTTCCACTTAAATGGGATGACAAATGTGAAGCAGCATTCAATCAGATCAAGCAATATCTTACACATCCACCAGTTCTAATTCCACCTATTCCAGGAGAGCCGCTTATCCTCTATATTTCAGCAACAGAAGTATCTTTGGGAGCATTGCTAGCACAAGAAGACTCTACAGGTAAAGAAAGGGCTATATATTATATCAGCAGAACCTTAACAAGACATGAGTTAAACTACAGTTTCATTGAAAAAGCTTGTCTTGCAGTAGTGTTTGCTTCTCAAAAGTGGCGACATTATATGTTGACTCATACAGTTAAGCTGATAACAAAGATAGATCCATTGAAATACCTATTAAGCAGAGCCACTTTAACATGAAGACTTGCAAAATGGGTAATGATCTTAAGTGAGTTTGATATTCACTATGTAGATCGAAAAGCGATTAAAGGACAGGTCATTGCAGATCAGTTAGCTGAAGCTCCTTTACAAGAAGACAATCCAATGCATATTGAGTTTCCTGATGCAGATGTCTTTACAGCAACAATTCAGAGACCGTGGGCATTATACTTTGATGGATCTTATACACAATATGGCTCGGGGGTAGGGATTCTTTTTGTTACACCTGAAGGACATACCATCTCATGATCATATCGGTTGATGTTTCCTTGCACAAATAACATAGTAGAGTATGAGGCATTACTCATAGGATTAAAGATAGCTTTGGAATGGCAGATTACAGAGCTGGAAGTTTATGGTGATTCACAACTTATCATTAATCAAATTAATGATGACTATCAAACCAAAGATGATAAGTTGCTACCATACAAACACATGGTGGATGATTATAAGAAATATTTTGTGTCAATTAAGTTTTCACAAATATCAAGAATTGACAATAAAGCTGCAGATGCAATGGCTACCATTGCTTCTTTATTACAAATATCAGAAGATCAAACTAAGTATGAATTCTTGGTGGAACAATTGTTTTCTCCTACATATGATAATCCTGAAAACCAAGTTATATGTCATTTGACTGGTTCAGATTCACCCTTATATGGCAAAACATATACCTATTTGAAAGATAACATCTTGCCTTTAGATTTATCACGAAACCAAAAACGGAATTTCATTCGCCAATCATCCCGTTATACCTTAATTGCCAATATCCTTTATAGACGTGGTCTTGATGGTACACTCCTTAGATGTCTTGAAAGTGACGAATCTGAAAAAGCCTTACAAGAGGTTCACAGTGGTATTTGTGGAACTCATTCAAGTGGTTTGACCTTAGCAAAGAAACTTGTCAGAATGGAATACTATTGGCCTACAATGGAGCAAGATTCTTTTACTTTTGTTAAGAAATGTTCTAAATGCC
>VDFB02000003.1:647138210-647201806 GCA_007258455.2 Sequoia sempervirens
TCAAGAAAGAGTCAATAACTGCATCCATTGCAATCAAATGTTCAAGAATATTTGCATTACCTTATTGCTAGGGTTTGGTGAGTTGCAATGTTTCCATTTGTTCATTCATCATTCTCCATTTAGATTTTCTTTAATTTCAAGGTTTAATTACCAACAAGGGGTTTGACCAAGGAAAACCCCTATTCACTAACCCCACAAAATTTTTCCCTCTTCTTGTGTGTGATTTGTAGGGCTAGGTTGTAGATTTGTCAAGGATCAAAGTTGGAGAAAAATTTTCAAATCCCTAAAGTTGTCATCAAGCCTTGGAGGAACTTGGAGAAGACCTACAAGTGGAAATTTGTAGTTTCAAATATGGAAACTAGTCAAAAAGAGAAAATTAGACTAAGAGGAATAGAATCAGGTCTTGAAATTTTGAAAAACTAGAAGCGGACTAATTCGCCACAAGTGGAAAATGAGTCCCACTATATGGGCTTGACAAATACTTTTTATAGATCTCAATACCCTTTTGATTGAAACCCTTATATGCACATTTTCCCAGAAGCATGACTGATTCACCCAGCTTGGAAAATGAGTCCCAGTTAGCATTGATAGTAGATGTTACATAATTCTAGACTTGCATTCTACCTTCTTCAATCTCCCAAGTGCACACATTCTATTTCATAAATTTATAAATTGTATTTTGTTCATCTTTCTAGGCCATTTAGATTTATTTTGCATTCAATTAGGGTTTAGAATTTCATATTGCATTAAATTGTATTTTCCAAGTCTAAACTTGGTGGTGAACCCCTCATTAGATTTCATACATCCTTTAGGGAAACCCTCAATTGCAAGATCTCTTCCTCTCTTGAGATCTCAACGGTTTGTTCTTGAGTGAAGTGTGTGAAGATTGCCTCTCTCCTTTTAGGTCTAAACCCTAAAAGTGAAAGAGAGATCACTATTTTCTTCATTTCACCATGTTTCCACATTCATCGCCTTGTGTAATGATTTAATCTTTGAAGATAAATTGTTGGTTAAGTTATTCCCTAAATCCTTGAAGAACACTGCTTTAGAATGGTTTTCATCAAGTTACCAAAGAATTCAATTGGTTAATTCAATGAAATCATTGATTCCTTTTACAACCACTTCATATTCTCATGGGTCCCAAGATGACCCATGCAAACCTAATGAAATGCAAGAAAAAGGAGGATGAGAAAGTGACGGATTTCATAGGAAGATATCAAACACTTTATTTGCAAGTGAATATTAAGATTCCTAATGCCAACATTCAAAGAACGTTCATTTCCAACTTACAAGATAAACTCCGAAAGAAACTTTAAATGTTAAGGTTTCCATCCTTTACAAAAGTATGTTTAGCCCTTCATGACCATCAAAACTCGACTAGTGTTTGTGATGTGATAAATCCCCCTAGTCATGCTAAAATAATTGAATCCACAACTCAAAACAACTATCAATCATTCAAGAAACAAAATAAGGGATTTTTACAACTATATCCTCCTCAAGCAAGTCAAAAAAAATAAAATCAAGTGGCTTCTATAAAAATGACAACTCCTTTTGAGGATAGGGAAAGAGGATTTACACCTTTACCTGATACCCTTCACAATATCATGTTGCATCTTATTGAAAATAAATATGCTTGCCTTACCTCCTATTAGAGAACATGACCCTACTATACCATTTCCTAAAGGCTTTCAAAAAAATGCTTATTGTCATTACCATCAAACAAATGGGAATAGTACAGAATATTGCAAGCATCTTAAACATCTAGTGTAAGACCTTATTGATTTTAATCATTTACTAATTGGAGGGCATGTGCAGGATCATCATGGAAAAAACAGGCCCTTAAGTGGCAAAAAATTTAGAAAAATCAGAGTTAGGCAACTTGACGTAAAAATTTGAATAAGTTATCTATATTATTTCAAGAATGTGTAAGAATAGAATATGTAGAAAATTGAATGTAGTTTCTAAACTACTAGGTTTATTTAAAAAAAAAATCTATTTGGTGAAAATTTGAAATTTCAATGCAATAGTACTTAAATTTTTAGGGAAAAAATAAGTAGGTGTTTGTCTGACCACCCTAGGTAACCACAATAAAATCATAATATTTTTTTATAATATTATAGATATAGGTAGAGGAATCATGTCCCTATATGATGCATATTTTTTTGTAAATTTTTTCTAAGTAAATAATTAATTATGAATTTTTTATTAAAACTTTAAAAAAATATAAAAACTTGTATGTCTAACCACCTTAACTTGGTCAAAACTTCATGAAATTCAATTTTTATTTTTTTAATTCTATTGTATGTGAAGCATAGAATGTGATGCATGTTTCAAATTCAAAAAATGTGATACCGTTTGAAAACTATAGATGTTTTTCAAATAGAAAATAAATACGAATTATTTATTAAACTCAAAATAAAGCATAATTTATATTGGTGGAAAGCTAAGAATCTCATTTAAAAACCCTTTTCGTTTCATCAATTTTGGGTAAGAAAAAAGTCGTCAACCACATACCCTATATATACCCATCATATTGCCACTTTTTGGCCCATCATGATCTTGCACATACCCTAGAGGCGTGAATGATCAAGGAAATAATTCTGTAGCTCCTCCTAATCAAATTTTGCAAATATTTTCAAATCCCATGCCTAAGCACAATATTTCATTTGTCAAAGCTAGTGAAATGAAGACTGATGTGATGAATGTTGACACAAATGATGACAATATGAAAAACATTGAACAACATCCCATGGAAAATGTGATAGCATTTATTGAATATGAACCTCGTAAAGGCTTGACTAAAGAAACTCTTGACATTTCTTTCTCCCAAAAGGGCATACCTAAATGTGCACCTGATGGTCCTCTTTACATAGCTGGCCAAATCAACAATAAGCCCACTAATGGGATATTGATTGATCCCACATGTGGAGAGAATGTGATCACAAAAGAATTCTTATATGTGTGTATATTAGAAAAAATGAAACTTGCTTGATTTGAAGAAAAAATGAGCTTAATGAGGCCTTGATTTAGTGTTCTGATGTGTATTTCACATCCACGCTAGGTCTTGGACCCTTTCAAATGCATTTAATGACATCTTGTACAATAAAGGTGTTGTAAAGTGTTGTAGGGGAATTTCATGCTTTTCTAGACTTAATGAACTTATTTTCCCCTAATTCAACATTATAAAATGTGTTTAATGACATTATCACATCAATTTAGAAGGCTTGTAAATTGAGCTTAAAGTTAAACTAATGTTGTAATGTGTCTTGCACATTCACATTGGTTCTTGTCCCTTCCTAGGCCACGTGGACCTCATTTTAGTGTTGTAAAGTGTATTTAATCACACTTTCACATTGAATTTTTTGTCCCAAGCCCTAATTTACCTTCACATTGAATCACTCATAGTCCCCTATTGCCTCATATTATGCATCACGAGGCATAATTTTATAAAGTATTCAAAAAAGTTGCAATCTAAACCATATTTCCTTATCTCCTAGCATCTTAGCTATAAAAATGGCCCCTATGGGAACCATTCTCCATCCATGGAGAATCAATCCCATCCAGGTGGGACCCATTCACCATGGGTAGCGAATGAGTCCCATTTGGCCCAATTTTGACCTTTGAGTAGGAAATTTTGGAATTTAAGTTTAATTTTACTTGATGTCGGCCTAAGGGATCCAATTTATTGGCTAATAAGATGGATTTCTTATAAAATAAACTCTCTAAACCCTAAATCACAACCATTTCTTCATTATTCATCCATCATTCTTCCATCTCAAGTTAAGCAAGTTAGGGTTTCTACATCATAGAAAAATGGAACCTTGTCATTTTCATGGTCTTTTAGGCCTTGTTTCATGATGTTTTGTCTATTTTTCTTTGATTTTAATTTGTTGTAACATGGCTTGAACATGCATTTTTAGGTACTAAAATTAAAATAATGATGTCTTGTGAAGGTGTTGTGAAGTGTTGTAGAACATTTATACACTCTTTTAGACTCTATTTATTACAATTCACCTAAAACTCACCTTTTCATCATTAATTAAGTACTATTTTGAAGTGTTGTAAAGTTTTGTAACAATATTTCATGTTTTTCTAGGCATAACTTCACTACTTACACCTTTCTCATGCTTATTTGACCCCTTTATGCTCTTATAAGCCTTAATTAAGTGCATTTTTTAATTTAAACCTGACAAACAACATTAAATGTGACTTAATTCCTAACACCCATTTTCAGGTCCTAGGTGGGACCCATTCGCCATGGGTGGTGAATGAGTCCCCCTTGGCTCCAAATTCAAAATTTTAAAAAATTTCCTTTTGTGTTCTTATTCAAAGTCACTTGATGTCGGCTTGTGATGAGGTATTAATGGGTTACTAAGGAACAAGATTGTATAAATAAGTATTTTTACATCCAGTTCAACCCCTATTCATTCAAGCATTCAATCTCATATCATATTAAAGCATTCAAGCATCTTACAACATCAAATCAGACAATATTCAAGCATTTTGGAGTATACATTGATACAACTTCAGATTTTCATCAACAAGGGTTTGGTAACTTTATAGCATTTGTATGTTTTTTTTTTCATTCTCTTTTATTTCAGTATTTCATTAAGGGTTTGACTACCAAAGTGGGGTTTGACCAAGGCAAACCCCTAGTTGCTAACCCTCAACCATTTTCCCCTCTTGAATGTGTGTTTGCAGACTTTTGTATGTAGATTTAGCAAGAATTTTAGTGTTGAAGAGTGGTCAACAAGTCAACTAGGTGCTTCAATTCAAATCAACCTTATTTCAAACTTGGAGAAGGTATTCTATTTGTTTCCTATAGAATTAACTTTGGAAACCCGACAAGCAGACATTTCAAGATCTGGTGTTGCAGAGTCATCTCCTAATTTCTTAGAATTTTGGGAGAGGACTAATTCATGACTAGTGGTGAATGAGTCCCACCTTAAGGATGGAAATCTAGGTTTTGTTATATTCTGGATCCCGACAGTCAGAAATTGGTTCTCGACATATTTCACCTGAAGCAGGACTAATTCACCACCCTGGGCGAATGAGTCCCACTGTCAATTTTATGAGATTCTAGAAAACATTTTAAAGATTCCATATTCTTGATTAGACCTCTAGGTGCACAATGTTTCATCTTATTTCTTTTTGTCCTACATTTATTCATTCATATGTCATTTTTTTCATATCACATTGTGTTTTCAAACATAGCTTAAATATTTAGTTTTGCATTTAAATTTAGTCATACAGATCACTTAATTTCACTTAGTTCATTTCATTTATCTTAAAAAACATCACACATAACATAATTTTAATGAACTAGCTAGTATTTTTGACCCTACTCTCTCCTTTTAAGTGAAAAACCCTAGAAGGGCTTAGAAAAGTGCATGGTGCTAAAAATCTATGGTCCATTTTGGTGAACCTGACGTGAATGCATTTGTCCTTGTCTCTTAACTATGCTACTCATTTTTCACTTAGTTTCTTAAGATTGAGAAACCAACAACTTAGTTAATGGTTGATTTCCATTTGCATTATTTGCTCCTTTTTCTTTCATGTGTGTATTATGTTCCCTCGTAACATGTGTTTGATGTTTTCTCTCTTGTCATACACTTCTTCTATTTGTACCTCTATTCTTTTATATGTCATTCCTTGTCTTTTTCATTTTTGTTTTGTTTTTTCCTTTTGGGGGTGACGCAAAGCATAGAGACACCTAATGTCTCTTCCATGTTGACCCAAAAGGTCCTTGTCTTTTTCTCTTTTTTCTTTGTGTTTTCCTTTTGGGGATGACACAAAGCGTAGAGATGCCCAATGTCTCTTCCATGTTGACCCAAAATGTCCTTGTCTTTTTCTTATTTTGTTTTGTGTTTTACTTTTGGGCATGACACGAAGCACATAAATGCCCAATGTCTCTTCCATGTTGACCCAAAAGATCCTTGTCTTTTTCTCTTTTCCTCTTTTTATTTTTATTTTTCCTTTTTGGGATGATGCAAAGAGTTGAGACCACAATTTCTCTTCCATGTTTACCCAAAACAAACTTTCTTTTCCTTTTGTTTTTTCTCTCTTTGTGTCATTCTTCTAGTTCTATATGCTTCAGGGAATGATGATAGTTCAAATCTCTTTCATAAAAACATTGCAGCAATAAACATACTGATCCCAAATCCATAGATCCATTATGTGTTTGGTGTGCTCTTTTTTGGGGGTTAACTCCCTTTCTTTTGTTTTTCCCTTTTGTTGACATGACGTAGCCTAACTTTGAAACATATGACTTGGCATAGGGCTTTCTAGGTTGGTTCTCATGTCTTGTTTTCCTTTCTTGTATCTTCTTTCCTTTGTTACTTTAAAGTAATTGCTCATAGAATGATGTGTAGCAATTCTTTTAAAGTGTGGGGCATACATTACCATTAATTCATTTACATTTTCAGTTCTTAGTGTAGCCTTTTCGTTTATATGATGCATTCGTCACTTTGTGGATGACATTGGGCGTGATGTCCTTCATAAGTGTGATCTATCTTAGCATATTGCATTCCTCTTAGTGGCTTGATGTGATGCACTGCATCCCCTAAGTTGTAAATATACTATTCTTTGATTGGTCCTCTCTTGGAGACACTAGACACAATGTTCCCTAAGTGGATGACCTTGCATAAACATAACAAGAATCCTTTGAACATCTTTTCACATTTTACATTTTTGCATTTTGTCCACCTTGCATAATGGAACTTTCATGCTTATGGTACCTTCCTTTTCTTCATGAGTTCTAAGAATACAGATCTTTACTTGTCTCATGAAGCACAAACTGACATTTTTCCTTATGGCACCTTGTTAAAGATATCAGGAGGTATAACTTTGATATGGTTGAGTGGGAAGCCCATCTAGTGGCACAAATTTCCCCATAGCCACCTTTTTGTTTATGAGTGCATACCAACTAGTGTATGTATCTCCCCCTTTTGGGATTTCTCACCCCCTGGACAACCAGAAGTTTTGTGGCCCCAAAGTGAGTATACTTGGGCCTTCTCACCCGACGGACCGCCATGAGTTCTCTTTCCCCAAAGTGAGTATGCATTCTATTTTTCAAAAAATCAACCTAGATCTCATCCACAACTAGTTGGAGAGACGATTGAAGCTTCATCTGATTCTCTTCTCTCTTTTCAACACTTGTGTGTTCCTTTGTTCTTATGCTTAGTTTTCCATGGGATCTTTATCCTGGCAGCTTGATCATTCCTCTTGATCATTTTCATTCCATCTTTCTAACATAAGTACATTTGAACCCTCCTCCTGATGTTCATGGCTACTTTAGTGTGAGTTTGAAGTAAGTTCATCCTCTCACTAAAGTGGGGGTTAAATGCACCGTAGAAAAATGGACCCTTGTCATTTTCATGGTCTTTTAGGCCTTGTTTCAGATTTTCATCGAGGGTTTGGTAAGTTGATATAATTTGCATGTTATTTGTTTATCATTCTCTTTTATTTCATTATTTTTATTTAGGGTTTTATTACCAAAGTGTAGTTTGACCAAGGCAAACCCCTATTTTCTATCCCTCAACCATTTTCCCCCTCTTGCATATGTGTTTGTAGGCTTTTGTATGTAGATTTAGCAATCATTTAGGTTTTGAAGAGTGGTCAACAATTCAACTAGGTGATTCAAGTCAAATCAACCTTATTTCAAACTTGGAGAAGGTATTATGTCAGTTTCCTACAAAATTGACTTTGACAACTCGACAAGTAGACATTTCCAGATCTGGTGTTGTAGAGTTGTCTCCTTATTTCTCATAATTTTGGTGGAGGATTGATTTTCCACTAGCGGTGAATGAGTCCCACATAAGGCTAGAATTCTAGGCTTTGTTGGATTGCAAATTCTGATAGTCAGAAGCTAGTTCCCGACAGATTTCACTAGAAGCGAGACTAATTCACCACCCTAGGAGAATGAGTCCCACTCTTGATTTTCTAAGATTCCAGACAACATTTCAAAGATTCCAAATTCTCCATTAGACCACTAGTTGCACACTATTTCAGCTTATTTCTTTTTTTCCTGCATTTATTCATTCATACGTCATTGTTCGCATATCATATTGTGTTTTCCAATATAGCTTAAATCTTTAGTTTTGTATTTAAATTTAGTCATATAGATCACTTAATTGCACTTAGTTAATTTCATTTAGCTTACAAAACATCACACATAACATAATTTGAATGAACTAGTTAGTATTTCCAGCCCTACTCTCTCCTTTTTAGGTGAAAAACCCTAGAAGAGCTTAGAGAAGTGCATGGTGCCAAAAATCTATGGTTCAGCTTCTTCATTTCAAGTCATTAAGATATAAATTTTTAGACATTCAAGGGTAAAATCTTCATTTTTTTCTACAAACATTCAATTTAAATTATCATGGCAAGGTAATCAACCCCATTATTACAATTTTCATTACATTCTTTCATCATTTTGGTTTAGTTATGTAAAAGGGATTTGATCAAGGAAAATCCCCACCCTAACATTCAACATTTCTCTCTCTTGTCTTGTGTGTTTGCATATTTAGGTCTCTTGGAAGATTGGAAATCATTGAAGATCAATTCTTAAGTTGTTCAAGTCTTCTCCTCATTGAATAAGGCCAAATAACAACAAAAAGACATTTTCAGGCCCGAATCTGACAATTTTAGAATCAAACACCTAAAGAAGCAGAAAGTGCAGACTGAACGCTCTAGATTCCACCTTTGAATATTTAGAAATTCAAAAGTGGACTCATTCATCATGGGTGGTGAATGAGTCCCACTTCTAAGCTTGATTTTGGTTTTCTATATTTTTAGACACCCATTTGTCTGAAACAAGTTTTAGAACCGTTTCACAGAACTAAGATTGATTTGGCAAGAATGGTGAATTAGTCCTACCAGGCCTAAAAATCAAGATTATCAACATTTCAGATGTCTTTACTAGTCTCAAACAAGAGCTCAGGTGCACACTTCTAGTTTCATCAAGTTTTGTTGCAATTTGCATTCATTTGTAGGTGTTTTTGCATTACACAATGTGTTTTCAAACAATTTGTATTTCTTTAGTTTCCATTCAATAATTAATAGTTTTCATTATTTTTATGCATCTAGATCATTGCATTTCATCTTAGTTTCATCATACATATCTTAGTTTGAGTAAACCACCTAGATTTTAGGCATGGGATCTATCTCTTTCCATTAGGTGAAAGACCCTAATCGAGCAAAAGACTTAGCATTTCACATCCTAAAAAATATTTGGTTCAATGTGCATGAGCTATATTAGGATACATATGAAAATATGAAAGCATGGATCAAGACTTGTAAATAATTTATTTTCTTTCCCTACGATATCCTTGATAGATCTCCCTTTGAAAATGGGACCAAAAACATTAATAGTCTCATTCTTTATCATTCCACAATCAAACCAATTTAGTGTGAAGCTAGGCCATCCATGGATTTTCTCCATGAATGTCATCCTTTCAGTTTGTATAAATGTCTAAATTTTCCATTTGGAAAACATCTTCATTGTGCATCATAGCGGATTCTATCCTACCTTAGAAAAGTGGAATTTTTCACTAGATTACTTTTGGCTCAAGCCTATGAAACCTATCAAGCCTCATGAAGATTTATTTTTCTTATCATATAAAAAAATCAAGGAAAAGAAAATAGTAGAACTCTCCCATTGTAACATGCCTTATCCTATGACTAAACCAACCATCCTTTTGACAAGACAATGATTGAACCAAAACTAATTTTGAACATACAAGAGCAACCTATAGAACAACCTCCTGCAATTTCATACAAGAGACCATGAGATAACACAAACAATCATGTTGTCCCTCCTAGAGTCAAACAAGTTTACAAAATCAAATAGAAAGTGGTTGAAAAACATCCTATTGTTTCTTTTAGGCATTCAAAGGAAGAAAAGGAACCTTTTATTAACAAACCTTCTCTTACAAAAAAGAAAATTGACAATAAACTAAAAAGAAATCAAATTGCTAGAGAGCATAGATGTAGGTGTCGTGTTATTGCTTGTATATTGCAAGCTCAAGAAAAAATACAAAACAGAAAATAAAAATCAAACCTACCTAAAGAAATGCATGATGACTCTCAACTATCGCCACAACATAAACCAAAACATTGTATGGACATTGTTATTATACGTCCTCTTGTGATTTACATAGATGATGACATTGATATTACAAAGATTGATGAACAAGTGCTTGATGAGTTGAATACATTTTTTTCTTCTTTCATGAGCTTAAATGACAAATATCCTAAAAAGAGTGTTGAACTTGGTGAATGTCCTAGTTCAGCACTTGATGTTGTTCCTTTGGCTAGTTTGCCTCCTTCCATTTATACCGACCAAGATTGGGAGGCAGATGACCTACTTTAGGTTGAATCACATGTGCCTTACTAGTCTTTTGCTTTTTAATTTTTCTTTTTCTTTGATTGCATGTGAGTAATGTGATCCCTTTTGATGTTTCATTTGACGCTTCTCTCTCTTTTTGTGCATTCTTCTATATGTACCTTCACTCTTCTCTATGTCGTAATCATTTTTAATTTGTCTTATGTTTTTCTTTTTGGGATGACATAAGGTGTTAGGACATTCATGCCTCTTCCATGTTGACCTAAAATATTTTCCTTTATCTTTTTCATTTCTGTTGTGTTTTACTTTTAGGGATGATGCAAGGCATCGATACATTCATGTCTCTTCCATGTTAACCCAAAAAAAAAAAAATTATCCTTTTCATTTGTTTTGTTTTTTACTTTTGGGGATGATACAAGGCATCAATACATTCATGTCTCTTCCATGTTGACCCAAAAGCTTTTCCTTTATATTTTCCATTTGTCTTTTTTTTTTTTTCTTTTGGGGATGACGCAAGGTGTCGAGACATTATGTTTCTTCCATCTTGACCCAAAATGATTTTTCTTTGTTTTCGCTCTATTTGTGTCATTCTTCTATTTTTGTGAGTATTTGGGGAATGATGACAATTCCATGCTCTATGAAAACATTGTAGTATAGACATATTGACCCAAAATCCATAGATCCCTTATGTGTTTATGGGGTAAATCCTTCCCTCCTATTTCATGATGCAAATCTCTTTGTAAACATATGACTTGGCATAGGGTTTTCAAAGGAAAGCTCTCATTTCCTAGGCTAAAAACATTGGCTACTTTAAATAAATTGCTCATAGTGATGGTGTAGCAAACACTTTAAAGTGGGGGCATACAACAATGGCATCTTTTGGAAAATTTCATGGCATGATTTTCCTTTTTTCTTGTGATGTGTCCTCTTCTTGGTGGTTTCATTGGGTTTGATTCCGCCCAAGAGTGTATGATCTTCTATCATGGCATGATGCAAATGAGGCATCCCATGAGAAATAATCTAACACTTTGGCTTGTCCTCTCTTGGAGACATTAGGTACAATGCTCCCTAAGAGGAAGAAAATTACATAAACAAAGAAAAATCCCCTTTTTAAATTTTTTTGCATGACATTCAAAATCATTTTACAAAAATAGTTTTCATTGTGGTACCCTATCGAAGTTGTCAAGAGGATAACCTTAGTATGGTATGAGAGGCTAATTTGACTCTCTAATTTTCCACATTGTTGGGATAAATCACCTAGTGGAAAGACTAATATTCCACTACCCCAGAGTGAGCATACACATATTTTGGGATAACTCACCTAGTGGATGAACTCGGGTTCCACTACCACAGAGTGAGCAATGCATATTTTGGACAAACAACCACTACTTCACATCACATTGAACTGATTGTGCTCAATCCTTTATTTTTGTTTATTCTTCTTGTCCTTTGATAGGGTATGATCATGTATCCTTTTTAGTCTTGCATACATAGGTTTCTTAGATGTCTACTTTAGTGTGAGTTTGGCATGGGGTCATCCTCTCACCAAAGTGGGGGAACAATGTAGTAACCAAAAAAGATTCCTTTTCCTTGCTTTCTTGGATAACTAACATTAAAATTGAATGAATGGTGTCTTGGACTAGTGTTGTAATTTCTTGTAAACTTTCAAACTATTTTAAGACCTTTATTTAGCTAAAACATGCTTTATTTTTTCCCTTGAAAGGGTGTTGTAAAGTATTGTAACACACTTTCACACTTTTCTAGGACTTATTTGCTTAATTAAGCCTTATGGGACCCTTTATAAATAAAAATAAGCATAATGTGTCCTTTTTTAAGTGTTGTGAATTTTTTAAAGAACTTTCACATTCATCTAGGTGGTCTTAATTCATTAAGGTTAAGTGGAGTTATTAACCCCCCTTTTAGGCCTTCATTTTTACACCTCACAAGGATCCTTATCGACAATCATAAATTAAATTTCAAATTATTTCATTGAGAAAAAAATGGTCCTAGTAAGTTGATCCAAGATGCATTCACCCTTGATGGTGAATGGGTCCTCTCTTAATAGGGCCCTCTTTTCACTGGTGATCTGGAATTGGCTCTTCACCTTCTTTTAGCTCCCCGAAGCTAGGTCATGGAAACTTAGTCAAGACCCATTCTCCTTTTGTGGGGGTTCTCCCTTAATGAGACATTAATTTTTGAATTTAATTCTAGTAGGAATTCAATTACCTTTCATTTTATATCTACTGCCAACCTTAGTTCTTTGAATTTCAGGGTTAATCTCCTAATTTAGTATAAATATTGGGTTAATTCACATTGTTTCTCTTAACACATTCTAAGAAAGTTTATGAAGCAACCCTAAGAATTCAAGCATTCAAGTAATCAAGAATTAGAGCATTTACAAGGCATTTAAAGGTAGAATTTAAGTGTTTATTGTAGCAATTCAAAGATCATATCATCATGCCAAGGTTCTAATTGCATCATTTCATGTTCATATTTCATTATATTATTTCATTATTTGGTTTAATTACCTACAAGGGGTTTTACTGGGGAAAAATCCCATTCACTAACAAATCAACAAGGTTTTTTTTCTTGAGTGCGTGATTGCAGATTTATAGGTTGAAGAGGAAGATTATCAATGTTGTCAAAATTGTCGAAGTTGCAAAGTTGTCTTTCAAGGTGCAAGATCACGGAAATAGCTCTACAGAATTAACTACAGGCTTCTAGAACTTGATAATAAGGATTTCAAGAGTGTAGACATCAAGTTACATGATCTTGAAATTATTTTTTTCAAAACCTAAAAGGACCTATTTTCTACTGAAGGCAAATGAGTCCTCAGCTCAAAAACATAAACTTTCTAGATAAGTACACAACTCTTTATACTCTAAAATAATTCCTCATAGTTGCTATAAAAGTTAGGGACATTTTATGATTGTTATTTGCATCTTATTTTGCATAATTTTAGGTGATAAGGCCGTTGAAAATCAAGTGATCCATCTCATTTACACAAACATTTCGGTGGATCATATTTTCACCCTTATCAGATGCATACACCAGCACACAGGAAAAGCATAACACCAAGATACACCTAAACACATAGATTTAAGAATATTGGATATCTTCTTAAAGTAGATGGGAACAAGAAACTAGAGATTTAATTTCACAACAAAATTATATTCAAAATAGCATAATATCAAGTCCTTTTATGAAGTTTAGAGAGAGACAATTTAAAATTAAACACATATATAAAGCGAGTGAGTAACCACTTCTCTCTTTTCCCATAACTAATATTTAATTAAAGGAATTTTGAAGAAATAAAAGCAACTAAAAACTAAATGGTGGTGCTTCACTTTTGGATTCTACAGACATGAAAAATCATTTCTACAAGGCTTGGAAAGCCTTTGTGACAGGTAGAAGATACCTATGGTGCAGAATGGTTATCTTTCCCACTTGTAACCTCCATGCTAACTAGCTATTTCAAATGACTTCAAGTCATTTTCATAAGTCTTAATGAGTCTCATCACTTGAGATAGGATAAGATCTAGTTTGGTGAATTTCCTCAAATGCTCAACATCAAAAGATTGAGAGCTGAAAATTCCATCACCTATTTTATGAAAATCACTTTCCAATGCTTTAACATTCTCATTACTCCCATCTCCTCCCCTTTTATGTTTCAATATGAGGGAAACAAGGTTTTTATGAATATCCTCTAAGATTGCACTACATTCAGTTCAGACCTCGTGTAGCTTTTGTAGGCCCTACTTTGTGACCTGTAATTTCCATTTCACACTTTTGTTCTAGATCATACAACAAGCATTAACAACGATGGGTATGATTTTCTCAATAGCTATATTTTCCATTCCAAAGCCTATCACTACTCTGATTTAATTTTCATACTAATTCCATACCCTTTCCTCTTTCTCAGAAGTGACAATTTCCTCTTAATTTTTTTTCTCAAAGAATTTTCCCTTTGTAGGCATTTAAGGTATTCATAAATAATCTAATTACATCTTTTGATTAACATGTTACTCCATTCCTCAATAGGCGTGCCAAAATTTTTATAGTTCTTCATTTTACATACTCTTTTCCTATTAAGGCCAAGGGATTAGAGGATGTCTTAGCTTGAGATATCGGTTGAGGTGGAAGATCAAAAACCAATTTCAAGCATCTAGTTAAGACTTGAATTTGTATTTTCAACTCACCTTTACTTTCTTTACCTTTCTTGGACCTCTCAACCATTCTCATTGTAGACACCTAGAAGTTATACATATCTGAGCCATCTCTTTTAGGGGTTCCCAGGTTAATTATTTCAATGTCAAATTCACTAGTTATTCCTTGAGTGACTTCCATTTGTGTAGTGGGATGCACAATTTCCAAGCATAAATTTTGTGATCCAACATCATCAATTAGCCGAGCAGTGGTTTTGAACTTCTTTGGCTTTGGATTTCTTTCTAGAACAATTGTCCTACCATATCTTTCTTAGAGAGATCCAACTACAGTACTTTCCTCTTTCTTTACATAGAATCTTCCATCCAAATGAGGGTATTAGAAACATTGGTTGCTTTGGAACTACAAGATTTGAGTAGTATTATATTTGGGGGAGGAGTATTTTTTTGAATAGCCTCTGACGAGAGTGGAGAAGATCTCTATTTTGGAGGTTCATTAGCCTCCCTAATAGTTGATGATTTATGTGATGAAGAGGAAGAGCTAATATCAATATTACCTAAGTCATCTTTATCTCGTTCATCTCCTTTATTCTAATCCAAAGTGGGTAAATTCAGGAGGTATTCTCTGTAAGTTAGTTGAAGCACATTCTTGTTAGGAGGTTCTTCATCACTGTCACCATGAGCCCTAAATGGTACTGAATGTGAGGTAAACCCAAAGGTTCCTACATCCATAGAAGGTTGACTATTGCCTCCTATTGATTGGGTGTTTTGTGATCTAGTATTAGGATGGGATTGCTCTATCTTCTTTTTAGTAACCCAATCTTGAGTCCTTTCTAGAACATCATCAATCCTTTCTTCAATCATTTCTCTCTCTTTACTACTCCAATCCATATCAAGAATAGGTTGCTTTTCTATTAGGTCAATAAAAATTGGGTCCACTAAGATTGACTCATCATCTTCAATCCCTTGTATATCCCAAATCATATTATAGAGGATTATTTTTCTTGAAGATAATCTCATCCAATTCCTTCTCCTCACTTCAAACTCATCAAAACTGCTAACCAATAGTCCTCTAAAGTGGCAAATGGGAAAAACTAGGACCCAGTTTCAAATTATCTTTAACATAATCCTAATGATAAAAAGGAAAACATTAATCATAGGTTTGCATATTATACCTAGTTATTTATTTTTCTATATTGAGGGCATCTAACATGGACTCACAAGTGTAGGCCTGTTGAAACCAATTGGAAATTGCACCATCAATTTTATCTGCTATTGGAATGTATTGTTGACATCTTCCAACTTTTTGTAGACCTCAATCATCACAAAATTTTCTTCTAGGTGTCTTAGGAGTTTGATGGGAAAACCAGTGAAACCACCAACTATCATATAGGAGAACCTCTAAAATTGGATGAAATGGCTACCATTAAAATGAAAAACTACATAGCCTAAGGTGAATGATGCATCTCAATTTTTCCTTGCAATTCTCTAGTCACTCACATAGTGAAGGTGTCTGATACCCTCTTGCAATGAGAAAATCTCTTATTTAGTTGCAATTTATCAAGGTACTCAAAAATTGGCACTTGATCATGAGGGAGATCAGTTTCCCTCAAGCCTAGCCATGGTCTAGTGTTTACAATGGCATAAATGAAATAACACAACATGAAAAATTCCCTATCAACAACAAAGTAAACTAACAGGAGTTGTGTAAGTTGTCAGTGATAATTGTTCCCCAATCTAGAAATTGGGTTCATCTAAGTATAATCTGGATGTAGAAGTACATCCATTCTTGAAAACCAAAGGCATCTTCATTTTTGCAGACTTTGTGTAGCAACATGTAGTCATGTCAAATATTTTTTTCCAAAAAATGGTTCTTGTGTAAATTTCAAGGTAACTGATATTCTCCTCCCCTAGGTTTTGTTAACTAGTTCCTTGACATTATGTTCTGATAGTACCCCTTCTTGATCAAAAACTAATTCTAAGCACTGGTGAAATCCATGGGTGAGTATGGTTCTTTCTTAGGGATTCTTTAGCATGAGGAAAAGGTGGATCTTTTTATCTTTACCACCAGCCGGTTTTCCTCAATTCTTATTTCCCGAGTCTATGCATTATAATGTCTTATACATTCAAGAATTAACTCTAGGCATTGAATGACTATGGGAAGGTGGTGGCCTCTACTAGTCTGCTTTCAATTACTCTCTGTGTGATATGTGGTGGATTGGGAGCATTTATTTTTTCTCTAAGCTCATTCATATTTACCTGCCTGAGCTTGGTGTCTTCAAGCTCATGCATGTCACACGTTAACCCTTGATGTACTCATAAACTTGACACTTAATTATTGCCATTTCTAGACTTCTAGAGTTTGAATGGATTTTCACTAGGTAATTTAAAATGTAAGAAAAACAACCTTGAAAACCATATGCTCACAAGCAAAAGATAAGGATGAAAATATCTCTGAACAACCTAGGATTATGAGGGAAAAAGTCTGCATTAGCGTGCTCCCTTTCTTCACATCTCCCAAAGTGAATGTCACAATTGAAGAATGTTTTTCCTTGGAATGAATTTCCTTTTAATTCCTCGGGAGAAATGTGTAAGTAGATAAGCATTAAATTGTAGTGTAGTATTAAGTTTATCTTAGAGTAAATTACTCTGAGTGTATTTTTCCTATATTGGGTAGTTGTTCACCCATCACATTTTTCTTGCCTTAGAAAGGCACTATTGGACATTATGTAAAACATCTCATCTCAATAAGTTCATCTTTGGTGAAACAACCTTGTGTTGCTTCTATTGTTTGTGAAGATCTATTTGCAGGTTGTGCTCCTAGAGGTAGTTGAAACCACCATGGTATCAGAGCCTTCAACCTATGCCTTCTTCTGCCATTGATAGTTTTCATCAGAAATTTTGAGATCATTTATTTACTAAAATTTGTTTTCCAACATTTGAAATTTATCAAATTTCAAAGTTTCCTTATTTTCATTTTTTCTTGTTGGAGCAATAATTTAAAATAAGATTCATTTAATTTCCTATGCATTCAAGGTGGGTTTTGGCTGAGGGAAGGCTGATTTTTTATTGAGAGGCATTACTAGCCTTTGTGGTGACATGATTTTTTCTTCACTGGAGGCCACAATTTTTCCTCCTTTTGAGGTGTGATTTCCCTATATTATGGTTGTGATTTGAAGGCAGAATTTAGAATTTTTGTATTGGAGGTGATGTAGTTAAGAGGGACGATTTTAAATATGAATTCATGATCTCTGAAAGAGGTCACGAGTCTACTATTTAAAGGGTTGATTGAGATCACTAGGACGATGCATCTTCTCCTCTCAACATTCATTCTGAAAAATGCATGAAGGGGATTCATGTGAAGGATAAGAGGCATTTTGTTGAAGTGAAATTGATAATTGGAGGTAGAATTTGAAACATTTGAGGAGGAAGAATTTGAAGCCAAAATCATTGATTGAAAGAGTGATTAAATCAAGCCATGTTTCAAATTTGCAAGGGGAATTTTTAGTCAATTGAAAGCATGATCAGGTGTCTTGCTAAGTTATGTTCAGAGGCCTAAGCCTGTAGTAGAGATTGGAAGCAAAAATTCAAAACAGAGATGCATCTCTTTTGTTGAAGAGGTCATGCAATTGGTTTTTGGCAAGCTAGAATATAATTTTTTAATCAAAATTTATACTTTATAAAGTTTGCAGTGAAATATTTAGGGTTTCATGCTATGCAACTGAAGTGGTGTGGGGCCCAATTTTTTGAAGTTTCTTTGGGAACATTTATCCCACATTGGTAGTGTGGGATATCTTTTTACTATTTAAACATCATTGCAGTTTCTTTGGTTGGTGTGAGAAAGTCTCACAGATTATACAGAGGTTTTAATGTTATGGAGACTTGTGCATCCATTTATCTTTCATGTGGTGTGGGAATCTACTACAAACAAATAGTCAGATGTACAATTTTCTTGCTCAATTTTTTTCAAATTCAGTCCTTTTTTAATTTCTCAAGTAATATTTTTTTGATGTTGGAAAAATAAATCTCAAGAGGTTGCATTGGTTAATATTTTTGGAGATTTCAGTTTCCAGGTGTATTTTTTTCTTTTGTTGTCATGGCTACTCCTGATTTAGTTGAATTATTAAACCCCCATTACTACCATACCTAGAAGATTAAAATAAGTAGGTTGCTCCAATCTAAGGGTTTGTGGTCCACATTGAGTACTAATCAACCCACTTTTACTAGGGAGTATGAAACATTTCCTCACAGAAAGAAGTGTTATGAAGCTATGGGTCTAATATCCATGCATGTTTCTAATAGTCTTCTTTATATATTGAGGAGTGTAAAATACACTCAAGGAGGTATGGGATGAGTCACAAAACTTGTTTGGTCAAGTCAATGAGTTTTGTGCCTTACAACTAGAGGCATAATTAACTTCTATTTCCCTTGATGCATTTCCTTCCATTGATGATTTCCTAGTCAAGTTCAAATCTGTGAGGTCCCAAATGATGAGGTGTGGAAAGGGTAAAACTGATAAGGAGCCCATTTTTTAAATTTTGTCTAAGCTGAGAGGTCTATTTGTAATTTTTTCTTCTAAATTCTACTCCACCATGGATGCTTTGGGAAATGCATTCTAAATTCCTTCTTTTAAGACTTTTTGTGATTATTTGACAAGGGAGCAAGCCAAACTTTCCTAGTTAGAGCCCGGGTTTCTATAAATCATGCATTAGTTGCACAAGCCTCTCAAAGAAAAGGGAAGAAGAAATCTAAGGCTAAGATAGAGTCTAATGAGTCCTCCACCTCTTCAAAAGAGGATAAGCATAAGAAAGAGGAGTTTAGTAGTGTGTATTGCAAGAAGAAAGGGCATGGGGTATGTGCAGGATCATTATGAGCCAAAAAGTGGCTATATGATGGGTATGTGTAGGGTATGTGGCTGACGACCTTTTTTTTACCCAAAATCGATGAAATGAAAAGGGTTTTTAAAGGAGATTCTCAACTTCCCACGAATATAAATTATGTTTTACTTGGAATTAAATAAATAATTATTATTCATTTTCTATTTGAATTATAACTAAAGTCCTAATTGATAGGCTGATTGAAAAACTTCTACAGATTTCAAATGGTATCACATTTTCTGAATCTGAAACATGTGTCACATTCTATGCTTTGTATACTATAGGATTAAAAAAAAAATGAATTTCATGAAATTTTGACCAAGTTAAGGCGGTCAGACATACAAGTTTTTATATTTTTTAAAAGTTGTAATAAAAAAATATAATTAATTATTTACTTAGAAAAAAATTACAAAAAAATATGCATCCCATCAGGACACGAGTCCTCTACTTGTATCTAAAATATTATAAAAAAATATTATCATTTTATTGTGGTTAGGGTGGTTAGACAGACACCTACTTCTTATTTTTTCCCTAAAATTTAAGTACTACTGCATTGAAATTTCAAATTTTCACCAAATAGATTTAAAAAAAAACCTAGTAGTTTAATAGAAACTACATTCAATTTTCTATAGATTCTATTCTGACATATTTTTGAAATAATATAGATAACTTATTCAAATTTTTATGTCAAGTTTCCTAACTTTGATTTTTCTGAATTTTTCGCCACTTAAGGGCCTGTTTTTTCTACCATGATGCCACACATACCCCATGATGAATACCATTGTTATACGAAGAAGATTGATGAGATATCAAATCTTCTTCAGAAGAACAATATTCCATTTCCCTCATATGTGACTCCTTCTACAACATCTCCATCTCCATTTGCATCATCATCCAAACATACATAGTCAAGGAATGTAGGATTTGCATGTTGTAGAGAAGATACACTCTACATGGGTAAAGGAAATGCATTGGAAACTTCTGCAGTTCATTCTACTTGTGATACATGGTTTTTGTATTCAGGAGCATCTCACCACATGGGTTTTACTCCCTATCCTTTTTTGGGTCTTCATCCTACTGATACTTCCAAGATTTTTTTGGGAGATAGTAAACTTTTGGATGTTGTAAGGGTAGGAAATGTTAAGATTGACGATGGTTGTTTTAGAGGTGTACTATGTATTCTTGATTTGCACACAAATCTACTTTCCATCTATCAGATTACTCATGGTGAGGTACCAAAGACTATAGAGTTCACTACAGATTTAGTTTTCATCAGAGAGGCTAATATTGGAAAAGGCATTGCTATTGGTGAAGTTAATCATGAGTCTCATCTCTATTCCTTTACTCTTATTTTTGATGATGATGATGATGATGATGATGATGATGATTATGAGCCTCACACCCCACTTGTTAGTGTTGATAGCAATTCCTTAGAAGAGATTGGTCATTTGAACTTTGGAGTTCTTAAGACCTATGTTGATTCTTCTCTTGTTGCTTCAGAGGTTGGTTCTTTAGCATAACAAGATGTTTTTGATCCTTCAGATCTTGCTTTATGGGATAGTCACTTGACAGGTCTTGCAGAGTTGTTTTGTGAATCTCACATTTTTTATTTGGATGATATATTTGAGGGTATAACACTTCTTTTTTATGACACTATATGCACTATTGTCACACCTTCTATGTCTTTGGAGATTGTTGATTCAAATTTTCCACATGGTCTTGTTGAGCCACCTTTTTAGTTGAGGTTGCACCTGATGACATTTGGTTACATGGAGGCACTGGGATATTTTTCAGAGGCATCTTTCATGTTGATTCATCCTCTCCCTTCTCTTGTTTTGGAGTTGGAATTTCTCTTGTATCAATGGTTGTTTCTACCTAAATGGAGGAATATTGTTTGCAGACATGGAATATTCTTCAGACTTCCAAGATCAACATAGGAGTTTCTTCATCATGGGGGGATCTTCAACATTTTCTATGGGGGGGCTACATAGTCTCTCTCTTTTTGTATTTTTCTAACATTGGTGATGTGAGTGGTCCTTGGGGGTCTTGTGAAGCCCTCCTTTCACTTTTCTAGCTTTCTCTTTTTCATATTTTTCTCTCTCTTTTGTAGATGGGGTTTCCTTCCCATAGGATTTTTCTCCTTTTCTCTGGTTGTGAGAGATTGCATTGCATTTCATAGTAGTTGTGCATGGGTACCCAACATGACCATGTATTCAAGACCCATCTTCCATTCCATTTTTTGCATAATAATCTGCCTAAGTTTGCACTTAAGGGGGGGGTGTTAGTGTAGTATTAAGTTTATCTTACGGTAAATTACTTTAGGTGGTTTTTTCCTATATTGGGTAGTTTTTCACCTGACACATTTTTCTTTCCTTTATAAGGCACTATTGTACATTATGTAAAACATCTCATTTGAATAATTTCATCTCTAGTGAAATAGCCTTGTGTTGCTTCTCTCATATGTGAAGATCTATTTGGAGGTTGTGCTCCTAGAGGTGGTTGGCACCAACATAAATGACATTTCCCATCATGTATGTACATGTCATCTTTCACATCACTACCCTATTACAACTACTTTTCAAAAAATTGAAAATGAACGACTATACAGGCAGAGAAGTGGGTAGTTCACTTAACCTTGTAAATCACCACCCAAGTTCATCCTTAGCTACAAAACACCACCCGCTTCATAATGAAGTTAATTATTTACGACTGGGCAGTGAATAGGAGAGTTCAACGAATTTAATAACACACCACCCACACTGCTTGAGATTGAAAATAGACCAAAGCGAAAATTTTAGAAGTTCATATAACTGGGCAAAACACCACTAGTGTGTTCAAAACAAGCAGGATGAGTTATAGGGTAGGAAACATGAGAGTTAGAGTTACTTCATAAACACTGCCTTGGTTACACTACACACTCAAAACACTAACAACGCATGACTTAGACAAATTTTGAAAAGTAGGCATACTTCTAGAGGGGACCAAAAACTAGGTAACAACATGTATTAAATTGATAGCTCCTCATGGCTAGTGAACGAGGTAGGCTAGATTGAATTTCAATTTAAAGGTTTATGATTCAAGGATTATGCATGTGTTTCTCTAGATTGACCTTGATCAATCTTGAGTCACATAGAAATGATCTACAAGGATAAGGTAGGGAGAAAATGCATGGAATTTGATTCCAATGAGGGTGAAATGGGATGAATAGGTAGTCGATCTACGTGGATTAGTCTAAATAGGGATGATATGCAGATGGAAAGGAAATTGACCATGAACCCACCTAGCACAAGAATTTGTTGCTTGTCAACATGTTATTGCATTAAGACATTCCCATCAAAATAGACACAACTAGGTGGGAAATAAAATGGGTAGTCTAATTTCACCATTACAAGAATGTAGAATGCTAATGTGTTTAAATTCTCAATCATATAATTCATTTGATGCAACATCAACAAAATGTTGAATTAACAAGAAGTAAGCAGATGGAGTAGTATTCTACTTAAAACATCACATTATTGAATGGTCAAACAATCAATAGTGATTTTACACATCATCCCTACCAAAAGGTTATAAATAGTTATCCTACTTTTATTGACCAAAATTTACTTTTGACCATTAAATTAAAAGATATTTAAGAATAATCATACTATAAAACAAAAGAAAAACTTAAGTCTAAAAAAATTCAAAACAAGAACAACTAAATGACGTAGAATAGAATAATCAATTCAAAATAACAGGATCACCATTAGGTAGCATCTTAGTTCCACGTCATGGCAGGTATAATCTAGTATGGGAATTAAAAACTGAAAAAAATCTAATGGTATGCGAAGCTGAATGGCTGGTCAAAAGTTTACTCTAGAATTTGGATGTTTCTTCTGAAATAAAGCTTCTATAAATGAATGACAGAAAAGGAACGACAATACGAGAAACTGGATTTTAAAAGTCATATCACGTTGGACAACGTCATAAGCTTGGCGAAGGGTAGGGCTGTCTTTTTGGACTTTGAATGTTATGACAGTCCCATTTTTGAGACCATGAGATTATTTCCCTCACATAACATCACGCTTCAGTCCTGTTTACCAAAGACTTCCTTCCCAAGGAATTGAACACAACATTTCAGGATTTCTATACTTATAGGAAGGAGAACGAAAAATTCGTAGACAAGACCGCGAAGAATGTAGAAATGTACGAGGAGGACCATACCAATTCCATCACATGCCGCTTTACAAACGTGAGCAGTGAGGTTGTTTCTACTGTTCTATCTTTGATTTTGTATATTTCTATTGCCTAGGAAACTTCCAAGTAAATCCAATTGAGATCTGAAAATGCACGCCTCCCTTGTCCAGACAGTATTAAATAGACCATTCCAAGACCATGAAGTCCATAAGTTCGTTGAACTTTTCATTTAGATATCACTTGCCTATTCTTCTCAATCAAAGCTTTCAAACTCTGAAGTAGTAATATGATGAAGATTCAAATGAAAATGTGGGTACATTTGTTCTGTTTGCTCCTGGTCGGATTGAAGGTATGTGGCGCTGCGAGGCTACTGTTGGAGGACAAAGAATTGTATATCGCCCCACCACAAAATTTGAAAGCTAAGGTGGCATGCGAAGATGCAGCAGAGACGAAGCCCTCGAGCACCTCTGAAAATGATGCCACAAAAGATAAGCCCGACAATCTGGAGTTCCGATGGAGGGAGAATCGAACCGGAGGCGATGCAGAGGAGGAGTCTCCTGGGCTCAATGTGCAGGGGCTGTCGACATCAGGATCCAGCCCAGGGGTGGGTCACATGCAGGTTTCTAGAGGAGCAATGGAGCGCATGCACAAAGAACGGATTCTTGGATCGAGTCCTAGTCATGGAGGCGGTCATTAGCCCATCTCATTCGTTTCCGTTACAAGAATACAGAGAAAAAAGACGGATTTTTTAGAATACTAGATGTATAAACCCATTATCAAGTAAATTATAATTATAGAAGACGTT
This sequence comes from Sequoia sempervirens, assembly GCA_007258455.2. NCBI lineage: Eukaryota > Viridiplantae > Streptophyta > Pinopsida > Cupressales > Cupressaceae > Sequoia > Sequoia sempervirens. Next base: position 647,162,574 of record VDFB02000003.1, read on the forward strand.
TAAGGTGAGCAAGTTTCATTCCATTCCAACTGGCTGTCAACCATGTTTGTGCAGACACAGAAAGGAATGTGTCGCAGAGCTGCAAATGCGTTCAAATATTACTGCTACACAAATTTTCTTTTAATCAGTTTTAATTTTTTTAACTTCAAAGTGATTGTAAATGAGGTCTTTAAAGTTTCAGTTAATCAAAACTGTGTTTGGTGCTTTTTATGACACGCCATAATCTGTTACAAGTATTCTGTTGACATAGCGTTTTACTTCCTGTTTCAAATATATGTAGTTAGTTTTTAGTTTCTAAGGTCATTATTAAAAGGTTAAAATAATCTAATTTGTTACAAAGAAGATTTATAATATATTTTATTTTTTAGGAATTTATACTTATAATTATGGTTAAAGGGTTATAATTTAATTGGTTGAGTATAATTCATGAGGATGATGTTATATTTCTTAATTCAAAGGACATTTTTTTATTTAGATGTATGCTTACTCATTATATTGTAATCCACTTTTTCAAAAAAGACATAGATGTCAATATCTATGCAACTTAATCCTTTTAAGTAGAAGAAAATCAAAAATTATATATTAAGAAAGAAAGTTTTAAAGTTCTACACTAATCAAATTTAACGTTATCCATTAACTATTATTTGAGTATATATATGTCTATGTGTGTGTGTATTTGTATTGAACACAAAGAAATAGGATGCCCCACCTTTTTTGAGACGAAACATAAGGGGTCTATTTCTCTCTACCTCATTAAATGAGACCAAGATCCCTCAACCAATTGACTTGATTGAGGAACAGGCTAGGGTTAGGATGGTTTCCTTGGGTGTGATTAAAGAAAGGGGGTTCACCACTAAGCAAGTGCTTAGAAAGAAAGAGATAAAAGTTAAATGACCTAGAAAATGAAACTTGAAATCAAACTGATAAACAAAAAGATACAAAAGGGCACCTAGAGGATCGAAGATGACTAAGCAAGATATGAAAACCCTAAATTTTGTTGTTTTGGAATTATACTGGGACTCATATGCCAGACTGGCCAATTTAGTCCCAGTTTATGGTTTCTAGGCATAAACTGGAATCCCACAGTCACAAGTCTGAATCCACTAAAATCTGGTAAAAGTGTTATACCAGAACTCATACACCTAAGTTGTCAATTTAGTCTCATTCTACTTTTTTGAAATATCAAGATTTGAAACTTTTCTCCTATCTCTACACATCCTTCCTATGCTTTCTAAAATTCACTTCTAGTTTTGAACCTGCTAAAATTTGCAAAACAAAGTATTGTGTTTATTTTCTTATGGGGGGTTTGCCTCATTCAAACCCCTAGTTTGGTAATTAAACCTTGATAAAAAAAAAAATAGATCTTGAAAGGAAATGTGTGAAATTCCTAATCTCAAGTGCATCTAAGATTAAGAGATCTAAGATGCCGTGAAACCCTACTGTAATGTGCTACAATAGGATAATGAAACCCTACTCTAAGCCACAATGATTCATGTACCTTCCTTTAGGTAGAAAGTAGAGTGATAATGAAAGATGGAATCACTTAGGAAACAAGTCATTAGGCTTGGTTCAATGGCTAGTTGCATCTCCCTAACCTATAATCCATCATGATTCTCCATAGGAAACCATCATCAATCCTTGAAAATGCTAGATCATGAACTGAAAGTGAGCTTGAAGACCTACAAAAATGCTATTATGTTTCTCCAAGACTTCAACTTTATTTGCTCCTTGCTTTTGGATACTTGAAAATCTCTCTTGAAGGCTCTTTCTTGAAAATTCCAAGATTTCTTAGGTAAAAATTTCTAGGTGAAATAATGATTTGAAACCTTAGTTTTATAGGTGCATCTTATCTAATTTATCGTTCCAAATAGTGACATTTGTGAAATTTGAATTGAAAACTTGAATTTTCCTGCTCAAACATTAAAATGGGATGAGATGAGAGTCATACACCCAAGGTGGTGTATGGGTTATACCTAGGGGGACTCATATACCCAAGGTGGAAAATGAGTCCCACCCTAGCTTTTTGAGGTGAGAAAATGTTAAGGTGTTAGAAAATTGAATGCATTTGTTGAATTTATCAAGATTTCAGTTGAAATAAGCCTTTGGATCTAAAATAAAGGGTCTTAGGGGCCTATTAATGATGATTTAAAGGGCCATTAAAGCAAGGGCACTAAAATAGGTGTAAACTAATTTTGAAATTATACCATTTCCAAAAATGTGTGTCTGTATGTTTATGAGTGTATGTGTGTGTGTGTATGTATATGTATGTATGTATATATGTATATATCTATATATCTATATATATGTGTGTGTATATGTATGTATGTATATGTGTATGTATGTATATGTGTATGTATGTATGTATGCATGTATATGTATATGTATGTATACATATACATATGTATATACATACACATATAAAGGGTGGGTTCAACCCATCTTTCCAAATGAGGTTCCATCTAAGTTGATTCAGAATATTAGCCCCAACTATCTTAGAATAGTAGGGGCCCTCCTACCCAGTTCTAGTTCCCTACACATACATGTATATAGAAGTATCTATATACATAAAAATGTATATATATATAATATATATATACACATATGTATGTATAAATATGTATGTATGTATATGTATATATACATTTATCTATGTATATATACATATATCCTAAAATTAAAATATTCTTTATATTATTATTTTTATATTAAACTCTTCATTAAGTGTATAATATGAGGATTATGTTATTGTATTATTGAATCATTTGTGTAGGCTTATGTTTTTGTGATGTCCTTGCATTTACAAGCTTTAAATCCTCATTGGGTCATCAACCTCACAAAATTGGAATACATTGATATTTGGAGAATAAGACCAATTTGTGGTCTTACTTCTAGCACTCAAATATGTGTAATGTTTATGAATACAAATAAAACACTCGAATAAATTTTCCAAAAGTGCACCCCATATGCCTACGTTTTATTGTTAAAAGTTTGATGCAATTATTTTCTTCATCTATAGAGAACTCTAAAAAAAAAATCTCAAATTTAAGAATTATATATTTTTGATATTCTTACCATTATTTTATTCTAAAAAATGTAATTATTATCACTCTTACAAGGTGTCATGACATGTAACAAGGGACAAAGTTGAATACTATTACATTTTGACTCATTACTTTCAATAATAGTGTAACGTTTCCATTTATTTTCAATCAATGATGTAAGCTACATGTCAAACAAGTTTTAACAATTTATCATACATGTATATAATGCAAAACTTATTTTAATTATTTTTAAATCCATAAAAAATGTTAAATGTGGTAAAGAAAAAGTTATATACATAGCTTATATTAATATACCACAAAGACTCAATTATCTAATGCACATGGTCTAACCTCCACCACGGATTAGGAGGAGTTATTAAGAGGCTAGGTTGAGCCATGATTTCTTCTTATTATACTTTTTTTCTAAATAACCACTTGTATTCTCTCCTAATGGAACTCTTTGAGAATGTTGTACTATTTGACTATTTTTAATATGTTTTTGAGATGAATGGAAATTTTAAAAACTTAAAATTGAGGAAAGGAATTCTTTATGAACACATTTCTTTGTTATGCCCTTAATCTTATTGTATGTATAGGGTTATGAGTATTTGGATTATGGTTGTCTTAATTCTTTATTAGATAATATTATCATTGTTATATTATCTAATTAATTAGATCAATCTAGTATTATATTTTAGTATCTAAGTCAGCCTAGGTCCTTTACAAGGTATAATTTATATATATATGAGCTAATGAGTGTTATTTTTATTGTGTTTAGTATTATGTTCTTATTTGAGTCTATTTAAGGTATCCCTCTCAAATTGGATTGGGACATTTCCCTCTCAAAGTGGCATATTATTATAAATTGTTTGTATAATATTTTATATTATACTATTCTATTGTGTAATATATTTCATTACAAGTGGTATTAGAGCATGATATTGGCACTGTTAAGTCATGCAAAAAGTTGATATTTTTCTTGAGATCATTTTGGAAAGCCCACATCTCTCTCATTTTAGCTAAAAGTTTCAATATTGTTTTAAGATATTTTAATGACATATTAAAACTATTATAGTCTAGATTTTAGATAAGTTATAGAATTATTAAATAATGTATTATAGAATTATGGTTTTCATCATTTTCACTCCTAGGGATGAAATTTATCAAAAAATAATAATTTATGGAGGGATGTGTTAGCTCTCAAAAATATAGGCTGAATGCCTCAAGAGGCTGCCAATCTCTTACTACGCTTTAGGGTAACAAACAAGGTCAAGAGAACTCAACCTTCTACTCTTTAGGTGTTGCAAACCTGGGTGGGTGTACCTTTCTGAAAAGTGTAGACTTAACTTGTGATTATCTTCTTAAAACAATTTGTTCACAATGGCAATGGGAGGTGAAAAAATGAAATCCAATTTGAAAACAGTAACAATATTTTCATCTGAATCCTAAAATGAATGCTTGATTAACAAATTTAAAGAAAACTAAATAAGTTCAAATGGTGAAATGCAGAGACTAGTGCCTTGTTGGGTATGAGGAGTCAAATGAGATCAAGATAAGCAACACTTATTTGAGAAAATTTAAATTTATCTAGAATACATTATGCTTATGACTTGTATAAACATGCAAGAATGTGATTACTAAGCTCTACTTAAATAATCCAACTGAATCTCTTTGATTACTATGATTACCTAAAAAGATTTAGTTTTTACTTGAAAGAACCAATCAGTCAATCCCACAAGTACAACGAATGTGCACTGATAAATTGAATACAAACTTGTCATATCAATTTAAGCAATTAGAAAGAATCCATCTTGGAGACAACTTAGCAATCCTTTTATTAAATTCAACAGATAACTGATACTAGACATGTGCAACAACATCAATTGACATTCATAAATACCTCCATTTTAAAACATGCATCATAGCCTCTAATTTGATCAATCTACTATTTTGTATCCATACAATTTTCCTATTGTATCGAATAACTAATAATTGATGATCTATTACAACTACAAAATGCCTATTTATACACCAACATGAGAAAAACAAATCAAATTGAAAGAACATGTCGGCCCCCCATAGAAATCGAGCTCCAATCAAGTCGGCCTACAATGGTCATCCAAGCAGATACATGCCAGCCTCAGTTTTTGAAATTTTGTTATGCATCAGTGAACAGTCAGCGAGACAAGATGATAGCTATGTCGAAGGCAATTCACTTGTTAATCGCTTCTTATCCCGTGCTCCCCTGTTTTGCCATGACTTTGTGATGTCAATGAGACATCTCACAAAGGACCCCAAAGTGTTGCCGATAGCGTTCAGACCTATCGTTGCGACACAAGAATGTCCCATACTTGTGTGCCCATATTGTTTCATTCACAGTCGCAAAGACAAAAGAAGATTCACACTGAGATGCATAATTCATTTCACCCACTTCGTTATAGCTTTTAGATATCGGGGAAACCTTATGTAGATCACTTTGAGTTTCATCAAGAATCTTCATCTATTATGTATGTCACCATGAAATTTCGCACGTTACCTTGAAGTCAAAGAGTATTCTTTTATTCCTGTATGTTTCGCTGTGACCTCGAGGAGTCGGGGGAACGTCATGCAGATAGCGGAATGCCACATCAAAATGTATTTCTTCACATACTTTCATTCACTGAGACACAAGATATCTCTCACCGATGATTTCCTTTGGTTTTGTTCATAGTCACCGTAACACTCTGACATCGTCAAGACCTCTTGTAGATTACTATGTTTCACCGAAAGTTTTCAACCATCCCTGAGTCGTTGTGACAAAAGAAAACTCTTGCCGAGAAGCATCTTTCACTGATTCATTGTCGCTAAGACATATCGCACTTAGGGAGACCTTATAGAGATTTCCCAAGTTATACCGAGAGCTCTCAACCAAACATATTGGTTGCTGAGACATAGCCAATATCTCACCAAAAGCCGTTCAATAGAAACCCATTAGTAACCCGTTACCGAGACACATATACTTTGCTATGATCTCCTGCCGCAAACTTCAACTCTTACCAAAAGGTCTATAAGAGGAAATGCATGTGTAATGTTGGTGAGACCGAAGGTCACTCGCCAAGACCTTACAACGATAGCAATATCTCCCACCAAAATTCATTTGGAAAAAACTTATGTGCTCCATCGGTGAGACAAATGATACTCACCAAGACCCTCCGCCGATAACCCATAGCCTCTGGCAATGAACCACCACAAGCATAGTCAGGGAGACATATTGAATTCAGTGAGATACCACCCTGATAACCACAACCTATGCCGATAGATGTCTCTGTTGTCACCAAAACAGCATGGATGCTACGCCGATAGACAACTACAGATGAATGCCAGTTGCTATAACAAAGAACATGTCTTTCTGAAACACCTGCAACAAATGGATGTTAACTCACAAGCAACATGGGTCAGGGAGACAGTGAAGGACCTATGCCAATAGATTCAGCAAGATGGAGAATGCAGACATGGGTGAATTCCAAGGGGGAAAATGGGCAAGATGCAAGTAAAAACACCACGAGATGAGAAAAAATTGCCTATAGAAGGAATCATATGGAAACTCAGGGGGTACAAAAGGTATGGAAAAATCATCAAATTTTAATAGTTCCAATAGTGGCTTCATCTAGGGATGAATGATAGTCAGATCATTGCAAGGATCCAGAATCTTGGGTGAGCAGACCAGACATAAAATGATGAACCAGTGAGCAACAATGGAATGAATGGTAATGGAAATGAAGCATGAAGGAATGAATGCAAAATGAATGCAAGATGGGGGTGAATAGAAAATGAGAGTGAAATGGAGATGGATGAAAACCTAAACTACTGTGCATGGAAAATAATTTTAAAGAGGATGAGAAAGAGTTGTCCATGCATTGGCAACCCTTAATCCTCTATGTTGCTCAAGAGAAGAAGAGTTTCAAGAATTGCCCATGAATAGGAAATTCTTGATCTTCACCAGCCATGTTTTGTAGATAATATGAGTCTTCACCCTTCTTTCTAACAACAAAAAAAGGTCCTAGCCACAAGGCTTCAAACTTACCATGCTTTCCTTTCTCTTGACACCTTGCATTCCATATTAAACCAAGTCATTCTTTTCAAATTTTTTATTCTTTGCCTTCTTGTCAAATAGATATTTCATTTGTGTCTGTAACTTCATGTTTTAGCTTTGGGATTCTCTCCTTACTTCATCAAGTTCAGCAAGTTCCACCATTTTGTCTTCCATGGGCTCAGGAACTTCCAAATCTTCCTGTAAGACAAACTTGTAGACTGGCAACAGATTTTGTAGAGGCATCCTGGCTTGTGCTCCATACACTAGTTCAAATGGAGATTTTCCAATTTCCCTTTTCATAGTGATCCTATCAGCCCACACAGCCAATTTTAACATTGAATCTCAAGCCTTCTTGTTTTGTCCCAGCATCCTCTTTATAATCTTCAAGAGACTCTTATTGTTGGACTCTACTTGACCATTGGCTTGTGGATGATAAGGAGCTGCATAAGAAATAGTAATGCCATACTTATCACAAAAGCTTTTGAATTCTTCCGATCTGAAGCACATCCCATTGTCTGTGATTATCCTCAATTGTGTACCAAATATGGTGATAATGTTGTCCATCAGGAAATTTGTTACAACTTTACTTGTAGCCTGCTTGGTTGGGATTGCCTCCAACCACTTTGTAAAATAATCAGTGGCAACTAGTATCCATCTATGTCCTCCAATTGACTTCTCTTGTATCTCCCAAATGAAATCAATTCCCCATTGATGAAAAGGGGCATCGGCTTGCAAGGGTCGTAGTGGCAAAGCATCCTGATACTTCAATTTTCCAAAAAACTTTTGGCAAGCATCACATTTTCTCACATGTGTAAGAGAATCATTAAATACCTTTGGCCAATAGTACCCTACCTTGAGAATTTTGTGTGCAGTTGTCTTTGCTAAATAATGTCCTCCACATACTCCTTCATGCATTTCACTTAAAACATGCTTGGCCTGGGAATCATCCAGAAATAATAACAATATGCCATCCCTATTCTTCCAAAATAGATCTCCATCCATGAAGACATACTTTGATGCTTGCAACTTCAAAGTTCTCTTTTGACTGTCACTCAATCCTTCTGGGCACTTCATGTATTTAAGGTAATGCATAATATCAGTATACCAAGGAGTGTGCTCAATGCTTGCAATTGCAGTCCCCTCTTCTACATTACATACTTGACTTGCTTCAATATTTGATTCTACCATCAGCCTAGCCAAGCCTTGACCTCTTACTAGTTTAGTGATCTATATCTCCATGTCTAGCTCTTGAATCTTGTCGATCAATCTGCATCTTTTCCCTGTAACTTCAGATTGTGTCAAAATATCCTTGACAGTAGCATGAGGGACATAAGCAATCACCTTTGCTCCAACAAGATATGGTCTGAATGCCTTAGTAGCCTTCACTAATGCAAATGCATGTTTTTCTATTATGTCATACTTCAATTCAGACCCTTGTAATGATTTACTAAAGAAAGACACAGGCTATTCATGACCATCCTCATTCTTTTGTAACATAATAGCAACAATAGTATGCATTGAGGCAAATGAAAATATCTGAAAGGGTTTTGTAAAATCTAGAGATTTAAGAACAGGAGCCTCTTTGATAGCCTTTTTGATAGATATAAAAGCATCTAAAGCTTCAGCAGTCTAATCCATTTTTTGTCCTTTCTTCAACATTTTTTATATGGGCTTAATGATCTCAACAAAATTAGAAACAAATCTCCTAACAAAATTAATTTGTCCAAAGAACTCGATTGTATAGCATTGATAGTTTTTGGAATAGGAATTTTATCAATAGCTTCAACCCTCTCAGGATCTATTCTAATTCCCTCCTTTGAAACAATATGTCCTAAGAGCTTACCCTTTGTGACTATGAAATGACACTTCTTTGGATTTAAACTAATACCATATTCAAGAGCTTTAATAAATACCTTTTCCAAATGTTGGACATGATCTTCAGCTTTTTTTGAATAAGCATTCAAGTCATCTTGGTACACCACCATGATAACATTAATCAAATTAGCAAATGCTACATCCATAGCTCGTTGAAAAGTCACTCCAGCATTGGTGAGACCAAATGGCATTCTTATGTATACATATGTTCCCCAAGGAGTTATGAATGTTGTCTTGTATTGCTCAGATTCTTTTACTTTAACCTGATTGTATCCAGAAAAACCATCCATCATGGACAACAATTCACACCCTGTCACCTTATGCAATATAGCCTCCATATTGGGTAAAGGATAATTATCTTTGAGAGATGCCACATTTAAATTCCTGAAGTCCACACATAATCTAATATCACCATTCTTCTTTCTCACAGGAACCAGATTTGAAACCCATGTTGAATGTCTAATTGGTTTGATAATTCCTCCATCCCTTAGCTTTGTCAATTCTTCTTGCATTTTAGGCTCTAGCATTGGATTTATGGGTCTTTGTTTTTGTCTGAAAAGTTTGGGGTCTGGCTTCAATGGTATTTCATGTTGAAACAAATCTTCCCTGTATACTTTCAGATCTTCATAAGACCAAGAAAAAACATGCTTGTATTTTCTCAACAACTCTATCAACATTCTTCTAATTGTAGGGCTGATCTTCTTTCCAATGATTACCTTTCTTGGTGTCGTCTCAGTCCCTAAATTAATTTCTTCAATATCTTCCCTCTTGATTGGTGTTTGCCTTATGAGGGACCGATCATTTCCATCATACACCCTCTCCAATGCCACTAAGCCTTTAGGAAGCTTATTTGTTTTGAGCCTTAAGATCTCCTTGCCAAACATAGTTTGCTTCCCATTTACTTCCTCAGCAAAAGCATTGAAATCAATTTCTTGGGCTTCATACTGATTTATACAATTGAGGAATTTCAAAAGTTCATCATCATCATTGAAGACCTGCCAATTATAAATGTTATCCAGAATAGAAGGCCTCGTCTTGATCTCAATCTGTGATACCCCAGATAATGTGACATCATCTCTTTTCAGTGCCACATTTGCTAAAAAATTAGCCATTATGTTCTTTGATCTGTCAATCCACTCAATTGAAAATGCATCAAACAACTCAATTGTGTCCCATGTAGCATTCCTGTATTGATTTAATATTTTGTGCTTTGCTGCATACTTGGATTTAATTTGTGAAACAACCAACTCAGAATCACCAAAAATAGTTAGCAACTTAATCTTGTGTTTCACAGCTATGTTCAAACCTCTCAATAAAGCTTCATACTTTGCCACATTGTTTGTACATTCAAATGCAAACAAGAATGAATATTTAAAAGTAGTACCTTCAAGGAAACAAAAAAAATCCCAGCACCATTACCTTCTTGGTTGCATGCTCCATCAAAATACATCTTCCATACTTCATTGTAGCTTTGTGCCACATGCTTTTCAATTGGATCACTATTAATCAATTTTGGCTAGGCAGATTCAATCTTAAAACTTCCAAGATCAACATCACAAAAAAAACTGATCTGATCTTGTGGTACACAGTCAACAAGCTGGTGCATTCTTGGTTCTTTATACAACTTGACATCTTGACCATTCACTGGAATAGTAGCATAAGATAAATCAAACTGGACATTTCCTCCAACTGCTGTTGTCCATTGTCTTGATAGAAGCATACCAAACTAGGGAGGAGTATCAATCACTATTATATCTATATTATAAGCCACCTATGGATAAGTAGCTAGTTTTACATCAACACCTTTCATAATGCCTACCACAGGTACAGGTCTGTTATCCATTGCATAGCACTTCCCTTCACATGTATCAACCCACATGCCAAGTTGTTTCATTACTCCTACTGGCATAATGTTTATAGCAACACCAGAATCTATCATGCAATTTCTCAGCAATTTGTTATTTATAAGCAATGTGGTGAAGAAAGGATCCACTTGTGGGGAGGTTGTTAAAACATCACCCAAACAGACTTATGAATTATTTATCTTTTCCTGCCCATTGAATTCTTTAGAATTCATATGTTTTTCATTCTCATTTGTAATCAATTGAACAACATTATCTCTGTATTCCTTAATTTTCATCAATTCAAGTAGTGGAACAGACATTTTTACCTAGGATAATGCTTGTGTGAAGTCAAAAGACGAGCTCTCCATCTTGACAGTCTTCTTCAGTTCTAATATTTCTCCCTTGTTTTCTTCTTTTTCTTTTTTACTAGGTTGATCAGACTTTTGCATCTCCTTGTGTAATTCTTCAACTTTCTGCTTTTGGACAGGCTTCTCTTTATTTTTACCAGGCTGTTTATTTTCTAGCTTTTTCATAAGTTCTTGTGTTGCTTTCTAATCTTTCATAAAAATTCCCCTAGCACGCCTTCCATCTCATTTACTTTTCTATTTCTCAACCAGTATTTACTTCTTGCTTCTTCAAATACTACAATAGTAAGCCTTTCTATTTCTTCTTTGGTGAGTCTTCTAACACTACTCTGAGCAGGTGCCTCAACTGAATATGGCTTTGTATAATCTTCTTCAGAATCATAAAGGATCTGTTGTTCCACCATATGGACATTATATTTCTGATTTGAAACATCATATTCATAACCTTCATCCTTAGAAGATGAATACTCCTTCTCAGCATGGTAAAAGGTATTTAAAGTCAAGTAGACCTTGTGGTCTTCTCCATTATTCTCCATCAACATTCCCTCTTCTTGCATCCTTTGAGCTACAACACAATATTTTGGAGAATGTGGCTAATTACAAACTTCACAGAACTAATTATTACTTACCATGTAAGTTCCCTTTTTGCTCAATGGATCAGGAGTCTCCTTACTTTTAGGCCTGACTGTTATAGGTTTCCCATCTTTCTAGTCTATATTGTAATACATATCATGCAACCTTGACCTTTCATTTTTGTTCTCATTTTTTTATGTATTATCTTGTTTGTACTGATAATTATTGCTTTGTTGAGGAGGCCTCGGGTTGTCTCTTTTACTGATTATACCAGCAGCCTTCTTGTTGTTTTCAATTGTCAGTGCTATCTTTTGTGCTTCAGCCAAATCTCTTAGGATCAAATGCATTTAAATAAACACTCAATGCAATATAATCTTGCAACCTTGATCTAGGAGGTATTTTAGTATGCAACTTGTTAAATTTTTGGTTGAAATCATAAATTGAATCATTATAATTTTTCTGAATTCTCATTAATTCATGAAGAGTTGCATCTGGAGCATTTTGATTCCCATATTGCTCTAAGAGTTTGTCTTGAAATACCTTGAGAGAATTAATTGAGAATGTTGGCAGGCTATTGAACTAATCCTTGGCATTGTCAAGAAGTGACATCATGAATAGCTTCACGTGTAAATATTTATAAGGCATATCTATGTCTTAGATGAAAACATTAAAACTTCTTAAATGTTCTTTAGCTGTGATTGCATTACTCCCTGTAAATTTGGGCACCATATTCCTCCAACTGCCATCCATAGGGTAAGGATATAACTGAAAACTAGCTAAATCAAACTGTCTGATCATGGTTGTATGTTGGTGATGGGGAGGAATAGGAAGATGCTAATACTGATGCATGTGATTATTATAATGTGCATTATGTTGTGGGATATAATGTTGGCTAGGAGGTGGATGCATGTCTGTGTGTTGTGTGGGAATATGAGGTGGATGATTTGGATACTTATAGTGATTCCCAGTCTAATGGTTCTGAGCATTTGATTGATTAGATGGCCCTATACCATGACTACCCTGCTTATGAGGTGGTACGTACTTTGGGGGGAAATCCACTATCTAATCAGTAACTTGTGCTTTCTGCAATATGGATTCTTTTATTGCTTGTATCATCCGAGCCTTTTCCTGTTCTTTTCTTTCCTTTTCTTATGATTCAAACAGCACCTTGATTTCTTCAAAACTCAAAGATTCATAATATTCTTGAGGAGATGCATGATCAATAGGTTCATTATGATCACCTTGCATTTCTAGATCATATTCCTTCCTCTTTCTAGCTTCAAATTTAGCTTGTTTCTGAGGATCAAGAGAAGGGAAAGGATTTCTTTGATCTTCTAGGGTACAAGGTTTTGCACTTGAATCATCTCACCATGTATCATATCGATAATATGTTTCACAGTGTGCTCTTGGTGCTTTGCCTTTGTCCGTTAAGCACATATCCTCATTGATCCTCTTTCCTTTTTCAGCTCTGTCATCTTTGTGTGTCCACTTACTGCTGCCAACAGGAGATCTAGTATGACCTCCCCTGTACTGAGATCTTCTTCCATTCATGATGAACAACTACAAAATTTCTATTAGAGTTGCCACTCACTTTTGTCAAAAAATGAGAAAATGCTCAATGTTTCTTATTCCCAGCAGAGTCTGTATATAGTTCCTGACTCTACAAAAGGGCTTGATTCTGAATGTGTTCCCCAGCAGAGTCACCAATTTGTTAGCACTCAAAAACATAGGGTGAATGCCTCAAGAGGCTGCCAATCTCTTGCTACGCTTTAGGGTAACAAACAAGATCAAGAGAACTCAACCTTCTACTCTTTAGGTGCTACAAACCTGGGTGGGTGTACCTTTCTGAATAGTGCAGACTTAACTTGTGATTATTTTCTTAAAACAATTTGTTCACAATGGCAATGGGAGGTGAAAAAATGAAATCCAATTTGAAAATAGTAACAATATTCTGATCTGAATCCTAAATGAATGCTTGATTAATAGATGTAAAGAAATCTGAATAAGTTCAAATGGTGAAATGTAGAGACTAGTGCCTTGTTGGGTATGGGAGTCAAATGAGATCAAGATAAGCAACACTTATCTGAGAAAATTTAAATTTATTTGGCATATATTATGCTTATAACTTGTATAAACATGCAAGAATGTGATTACTAAGCTCTACTTAAATAATCCAACTGAATCTCTCTGATTACTATGATTAACTAAAAGGATTTAGTCTTTACTTGAAAGAACCAATCAGTCAATCACACAAGTACAACGAATGTGCACTAATAAATTGAATACAAACTTGTCATATCAATTTAAGCAATTAGAAAGAATCCATCTTGGAGACAACTTAGCAATCCTTTTATTAAATTCAACAAATAAATGATACTAGACATGTGCAGCAACATCAATTGACATTCACAAATACCTCCATTTTAAAACATGCATCATAGCCTCTGATTTGATCAATCTACTGTTCTGTATCCATACAATTTTCCTATTGTATCAAATAACTAATAAATGATGATCTATTACAACTACAAAATGCCTATTTATACACCAGCATGAGAAAAACAAATAAAATTGAAAGAACATTTCAGCCCCCCATAGAAATCAGGTTCCAATCAAGTTGGCCTACAATGGTCATCCAAGCAGATACATGCCGGCCTCAGTTTTTGAAATTTTTTTATTCATCAATGAACAGTCAGTGAGACAAGATGACAGCTATGTTGAAGGAAATTCATTTGTTAATTACTTCTTATCCCGTGCTCCCCTGTTTCGCCATGACTTTGTGATGTCGATGAGACATCTCACAAAGGACCCTAAAGTGTCGTCGATAGCCTTCAGACCTATCATTGCGACATAAGAATGTCCCATACTAACGTTCCCATATTGTTTCATTCACAGTCGCCAAGACAAAAGAAGATTCACACTGAGATGCATAATTCATTTCACCCATTTCGTTATAGCTTTCAGATATTGGGGAAACCTTATGTAGATCACTTTGAGTTTCATCAAGAATCTTCATCTATTATGTATGTCACCATGAGATTTCGCATGTTACCTTGAAGTCAAAGAGTATTCTTTTATTCCTTTATGTTTTGCTGTGACCTCGAGGAGTCGGGGGAACGTCATGCAGATAGCGGATTGCCACATCAAAATGTATTTCTTCACATACTTTCATTCGCTGAGACATAATATATCTCTCACCGATGATTTCCTTTGGTTTTGTTCACAATCACTGTAACACTCTGACATCAGCAAGACCTCTTGTAGATTACTATGTTTCATCAAAATATTTCAACCTTCCTTAAGTCGCTGTGACAAAAGAAAACTCTTGCCGAGAAGCATCTTTCGCTGATTCATTGTCGCTGAGACATATCGCACTCGGGGAGACCTTATAGAGATTGCCCAAGTTATACCGAGAGCTCTCAAGCAAACATATTGGTCACCGTGACATAGCCAATATCTCACCAAAAGTCGTTCAATAGAAACCCATTAGTAACCCATCGACGAGACACATATACTTCGCTATGATCTCCTGCCACAAACTCCAACTCTTACCGAATGGTCTATAAGAGGAAATTCATGTGTAAGGTTGGTAAGACTGAAGGTCACTTGCCAAGACCTTACAACAATAGCAATATCTCCCATCAAAATTCATTTGGAAAAAACTTATGTGCTCCATCAGTGAGACAAATGATACTCGCCAAGACCCTCCACCGATAACCCATAGCCTTTGCCAATGTACCACCAAAAGCATAGTCAGGGAGACATGTTGAATTCGGTGAGATACCACCCCAACAAGCACAACCTACGCTGATAGATGTCTCCATTTTTGCCAAAACAGCATGGATGCTATGCCGATAAACAACCACAGATGAATTCCATTCACTGTAACAAAGAACATGTCTTGATGAAACACCTGCAACAAAAAAATGTTAACTCACAAGCAACATGGTTCGGGGAGACAGTGAAGGACCTATGCCGATAGATTCAGCAAGATGGAAAATGTAGACATGGGTGAATTTCAAGGGGAAAAATGGGCAAGATGCAAGTAAAAACACCACGAGATGAGAAAAAATTGCCTATAGAAGGACTCATATGGAAACTCAGGGGGTACAAAAGGTATGCAAACATCATCAAATTTTAATAGTTCCAATAGGATGAACAAAGATATAACAATATATCTACAATGTTGATTTCAAGGTATTTGGAGTGGATATTTAAAAGGAAGTTATTTTGAAATTAAGGTTTCCACCAAAATTTCTTTCAAATGTACAAATTAGCTAATTTATTGAATATTGACTTTTTGAAGTGACATATACACCCTCATAAGTCAAATTAAAAGTTTTACATTATGTGGACACTTGTTTATGTGATTTCTTGTAAAAAAAATATTTTCCATTGTTGTGGATCCTACAACAAGAGGTGAAAATAATTTTGTCACACATAAAATCTCCAACAAATGAGGATGTTGAAATTGAGGAGATTTTTCATAATGATCATTAATCTAAAAGTGAATAAATTAAGAAAGAAACCAACAAGATGAAGGATGCAATATTGTTAATATGATGGAGAAGATGTAAGGACTAGCTAAGAAAAGTGGTATGATGGAGAAATTTTTTAATGACCAACATTTTAGAGATTCCAAACATAGGAAGTCACACAACTTTGATTGGGAGGGAAAATAATCCCCTAAGGGGAAGGGTGTCTTTGGGTTTGGGTCAAACTTGAAGATAATTCAACCTTTTATAGCTTGAAACTTCACACCAAAAATAAATGTGTGAAATTTTTATGGAAAATATCCTACCAATTAGCTTTAACAAATGGAGAAATCTTTTGAAATTTGCAATGTTCCTTATCAGTAAAATGTTAGAATATTTCACTATATTTGGAATTGTATACACATAAAATTAGTCAAGATAATCAATTAATTAAATACAAGGTATTTAATTAATAAACCTCATATTTCATCTACTTATAAATGAATTCTAAATTTATTTATATGGTTCACATTTCTAATTATTCTTATCTTAAATCATAATCCTCTAATCTTAATTAAATAAACAAATTCAAATAGTTTGTTTTATTTAATTAATATCTTCTTAGTAAATTTGAATAATTCAAAATTTAAATTTAGTCACATGTCTAAAATTTTCTTCTTGCCACCTCATCATTTGTCTCATGATTTTAAATATCCTTAATATTTAAATGGACTTTTTCCTCAACAAATTCTGAAACAAACTTAAGACACTTGGCTCTCTTCCCCCATTTATTTTCTCTCACACTTGGAAAAGTGTTCTATTAAAGGGAGCACTCTCCATGATTCCCTCTAACTTCTTCATCCTCCACCCTTGATCTTTCTAGACAAAATCCTGACTGTCAGTTGCTGCCACATCAAAATATGCCTTGGAAATCCTATAAATACAACATCATTCTCCAACATTTCATATCCCATCTTTGAGAAAACATACTCTACATAATTTTTATGAGAGAATTTCTAGTGTCTGAGCATTAGAGCATTAGAGAATTTACCAAATTATTATTTATAAGTGTATTAATTTAGAATCATGGCTTAGTTGTTAGCTACATCTTAGTTTCTTTAATTTCATCACATCATTATCATAGCATAATCGTCATTTTCACACAGCAACCAACGTTAGCATCATTATCATAACATCCTTACCATATAATTCAATCATCATGTAGGAATAGATTTAATGCATTCCAACATTTTGTTCCATAGGTTGTCATTCTAACAGTCATAGTGCATACAAAAATCTGAGAACCATTATGATTTAACGAATCCCTGAAGATATGAAACAATGGAACAATTTTAGGGAATTGGTTTTGTTTCAATTTGATTTGATTTTCTATTCAATTTCTCTAATATAATGCATTTCATTCATTGTGTGGTTTTAGTTGCACATTATTTACTTTACACAATTCACACAATACAAGAGCCTATCAATTTAATTTAGTATCATTTTCTTTGAGAAGAAAAGAAAAATAATGGATGCATCATTACATGGTCTATTTTCCAAGAGGAAATAACTATATATTATGGATAATACCTTATGGATAGATAATTTAGAAAACTTACCACGTTAAAGAAAATGGGTATAGTCAATAATTAAATTCATGAATTCTAAATTTGGTCTTTAAGAGTGTAAAACATTATAAATTAAAATATTAAATAATTATTAATAGAATTTTTAAATAGCCACATCAAATATAAGGTAAAAATGTTCTTTCTAGGTTCTACATCCCAAGAAATTATTATGGAAAGGAAAGAAAAATAAAAGTTCTTGGCTAATGAAGGGGAGGAATTCCCTAATAAAGGAAGATTGGAGTACCCCTACATCATCAATTTATTAATCTATGAGATTAAAAACTCAAAAAAATGACTTGATAAAAGTGGAAAAGGATTATGTTTCAATTGTTATTAAAATATAATAAAAGACATAAATCTACTTTGAAGAAACTTTTCTACATTGACAATACCTATGAGGAATAAATGGATCAGTAAGAGGGTCTATTTATTATAAAAGACTTAGAAGATGTCCACCAAGATATTATTGTCATTCACTATTCGTTTGTACAAACTATAAGCCCTAAAGGTAAAGGTTCTCTTGAAACAATGAACATTAACTCTATTAGGTGACTTATAGAGTATCCATAACTTCATAACACAATTACTTAAAAAAATAGTTAAATTATATTATCTACCCAAGCATAGAATTATAAGTTATTATTGTAAATAGGGGTACATTCAAATTTTTAGAAATATTCATATTATTAAGCTCACTATAGGAAATTGTAGGATAGATTGTTCTATATTTTCCATTCATGTGGTTGGAGAAGACGTTGTTTTGGGTGTCCAATGGCTCACTACTTTGGTCACAATAAATAAACATTTTAAATAACTATTCAATCCTTTACAATTATAAGGTAGAAAATTTGATCTAAGAGGATTTTATGTGAGGATTCCACATATGGACAACTTACACCACATGTAAAAGCTACCTATAAAGGTGTGGCTACATTGTTGTCATTATAAATGTAACCAAAATTCCTACATCATCTAGTTTGCAAGAAGTTACAATTTTTAGGGTATTCCAAAAAGATAGTATCTTAAGAGTGATCAAGGTCAATCCCTTCAATTACTAAATATACCACCATTATCCATCACTTATCCCTTTCATTCATATAATAAGGTGAGATTAGCTAATAGGTATTGTTGGTACAAATAAAAGCCATATGCATATTCCTTGAAACATAATACATTTTATTTTAAGTGGTAATATATTTATATGGGCCTTATAAGGATTCATAAAGGGCTAGAAAATATAGCATACAAGTTAAAGCTACCTATGTTAATAAATCAATGTCTACTCTTCCTTATCTCTAGCTTGGTGAAGGCTAATAAACACAAAGTTTCACACAAATAATGTTATGGAAGATAGATCTGAAGAGAGAAGAGTTATTTTAGATCCAAATTTGGGGCATAAGTCAATCATTAATAGTATTATTCAATAGAATATAATTTAATAGTTGGATATTTCCCATTTAGAAGGTGAAGATTTAGTAAAGAATTATCTACAGTTGATCAAAATTAAGGATAATTCTTCCTTGAAGAGTGGCAGCATACTATTCCCTTAATCTTATAGTTTGTTCAAGGTTATGAGTAGTTGGATTCTATCTACCTTAACTCTTAATTAATTTCTTTGATCACTATTATATTATTAACTAGTTGATTAGGCAGTCCTAGGTGTTATATATATATATATATATATACTCTTAAATTATAATAGAATATTCAAAGAAATGAATATAACATCAACACACACACACACACACACATGTGTGTGTGTTGATGTTATTTTCATGGCTTTGAATATTCTATTATAATTTAAGAGTATTGAAGGTATTCCCCTCAAAGTGGTTTAGGTAGTTGCCCCTAAAAATTACATTATAATAAATTTATTTACCATATTTCATATTATACGAACTTGTATTGTGAAAGTTACTTTATTACACTATCCTCTAGTATATGCACTCCTTTGTACATATTAACATGTTTAATATCTTGTTCCATGTATCCAAGGTAATGCAAGTTGAATTTCTTTACATGATCAAATGACACTACATGTATTTTCACCTACAAACATTGGTTAACCTATATTAGCCACAAAGCTTATATATCCATGACTACTAAATTTGAAGCTTAACCCTTTTACGAAGTACTAAAATTCAAGCAACAAAGCTACACCTCCATCTTTAGAGATCAAATGCACATGGCGGGTGTGGACACCAAAAAAGTAACCCTTCTACTTTTTCTATCTCATTTGGGTCCTCCTTGTAATTTTTGGCTTAATATTTCCTTGATTTAATGTTGTATTAGGTCTTGGGCCCTTGTAAACTAAATAAAATGCATGTCTTGTAAAGGTATTGTAAAGTGTTGTAAATGAATTTCACAATTTTCTAGACTTTTATTAAGCATCTAAGTCTAATGGACCTATTTTTCCCTTAATTCAATATTGTAAAATATATTTAATTTTATTCTCACATTAATCTAGAAGGCTTGTAAATCAAACTTAGTTTTAATCTAGTGTTGTAATGTGTTTTACACATTCACATTAGATATTGTGTCCTTCTAGGCTATGTCGACCTCATTTTAATGTTGTAAAGTGTATTTAATCACACTTTCACATTAAACTTTGTTTCCCTAGCCCTAATCACCCTTTATATAATAATTAATAGGCCCCATATGACCCCATATTGTGCATCTCGAGGCTTATTTTGATCAAAGACCTGATAAAATCAACATATAAACCTAATTTTTTCATTCCTCGACATCCCAGCTAGCAAAAGAGCCTATGTGGGACCCATTTTCCACTTTGGGGAAATGAGTCCCATACAGTTGGGACTAAGTCACCCAAGATGGCGAATGAGTCCCATTTGGGCCATTTTTTAGGTTTCAGTAGGAAAAATTGGGTTTTTAGTTTAATTTTCTTCAATGTCAGCCTAGGGGATCAAATTAACAAGCATTTGAGTAGTATTTCCTATAAAAACAATCTTCTAAACCCTAATTCATGATTCATTCATGAATTCATCATTCATTATCCAACTCAAGTCAAGCAAGCTAGGGTTTTAGCATTCTAGTTCATCAAGATAGTTTTCTATGGCATTCAAGGGTAGATTCTTCATCCATTGCTACAAAAATTCAAGATCTATCATCATGGAAATTCTCAAATTGATTTATTTCTTGCGTCATTATTTTGGTTTAATTACCTAAAAAGGGGTTTGACCAAGGCAAACCCCCATTCCCTAGCATTCAACATTTCTCTCCCTTTTTTTTGTGATTGTAGATTTAGGTAATTTGAATGCTTGGATATTATTGAAGAATAAGTTGCAAACTTTTTGAAGTCATCTACTTATTGGCTAGGTCAAAATATCCACAAAAAGTCACTTACAAGGCCAGAAATCAGGATTTCAAATCCGGACACCTAGAGGAGCAAGAGTAGCTGACCGAGAGCTTCAGATTCCACTTTCAAGTTTTCAAAAAAGTCAAAGTGCACTCATACACCATTAGTGGTGTATGCGTCCAACTTTACATGTTTTTTAGAGATTTTTGTAGATTTAGATACCCATTTTCTCGAAATAGGCTTTGATGCAGTTTTCAAGTTTTGGGACTGATTCACCCAAAATGGTGAATGAGTCCTGATAGGTAAAAATTTTAGGATCAGTAGCATTTCTAGTCTTCAACACATTTCCAGGTGCACACTTTCTATTTTATAGATTTTTGTTTCATTTTATCTAGATTTCCAGGTCATTTTCTAGGTCTTTTTGCATACTACACTATGTTTTCAAAAAAATTATATTTTCCAAGTTTGCACTTGGTGGTGAACCCATTTCTTGTTTTCATTCATTTCTATGGATATCTTATAGTTATATCTCTCATATCCTTTATTGGGTTGAGGTCTCTAAGGTACCCTTGAATGTGAACATTGTGAAATCGGATCCCTCTTTCTTCATTCCCCTTTTGTGTGAACAAGGAAGTTGTGCATCCTTTTTCGGTGTCCACATTTTGGTGAACCTGACTTTTGCACATAAATAATTTTTATTTTGAGTCCATCATCATCCTAGATCTAGCTCACATTAACTTTGTATTAGGGTTTGCATTAGTTAATTTGCATTCTAGGGTTCTAAAATTTTGCATTAGTGAAAGTGCATATAGGTTGCATTTTTGAATCTCAAATCATTAAATTTTTTTAAAATTATACATTTTCATCTTAGGTTTACATCATATACCACAAAAAACATAAAAATCAATCAAAAAAATTCAAAAAATTTCAAAAATCCCCACTGGGATTCATTCACCACCTTGGGAAAAATAGTCCCTTTGCACCCCTAAAATTTCATTTTACAACACTAAAAACCTTGTTTTGGCACTTCTATTTGCTAACATTAACTATTTGTATTAGTTGGATGATTTTTGTTACATGCATTTCATTAGATCTAGCTTAAATTAGCTCATTTCATGCATTGCTCAATTTCAAATTTGCATTTACAACATTTCATATTTTAGGTTGTTGCATAATGTAATCATCCAATTACCTTGTTTCACATCTAAAAATTGCATTACACTTAAATAGGTCATTGCATTAAAATTTCTTTCATTTTACATAATATCATGTTTAATTTCAAGAGATGTGGCTTTGATTTGGTTACAAATGGATTTCGTAAATACAACATTCCCTCTTATGATTTCAATTTTGATTACAACAATGAGGTCATTAAGAAACATTTTATTCATAGTTATGGTCAAACCATTGACACAATCCTTAATATTACATTACCCATTGGTGAGGATGGTAATGTTGTCAATCATAACAATCATACTTGGTCTTCTCCCAGTACCTCTCCTATTTGTGATGAAGGTATCTTGGTGAAAGAAGATACAAGCATTAAGGGTCTTGATTGTCCCTCTCCTCATGACCCTATGAAAAATCCTAGACAATAAGAAGATGAGATCATAGATACATTTCTAAACATTACCTTAGTCTCCAGAGCCATGACAATCAAAATTGTCTTTTTCCTAATATGTCTCCTTGATGCAAAGAGGATAGGTTGGTATTAGAAGATATACCTATTAAAAGTAATGAGAATCTTGACCTTCCCTTCCTTAATGCTCCTACCATTTGGGACAATATATTTGAAAATCATAGTGCTCCTTCTCTTGATGCCTCCCCTACTTTTGATGAAGCTAGTTTACAAACTCTAACCATGGAATGTGGTGAATATATTACAATATCTCCTACTAGGGTAGATAGTATGGCATCGGAGAATGAGACCTTAGAGTAAAAGGAAAATCAAATAGATCCTTCTCCTAATATCCCCACTATTGATAACCCAAAAAATCCAACCATTGATCATTCCCCAACATATGATGAGGTCATTTTGGAAGAACCAATCCTTGAATGTCAAGAAAATTTTGTTTGTAGTTCTCCTAAAATATTTCCTCCTAGGGAGGGGTGCACGGAATAGATAACATTGACAAGAATACTCTAGTATCCTTAGAAGAATATGATGAGACAACATTAGACTCTCCTTCACTAAGGGACATTAATATTATTCAACCTGAACTCATCCTTTACCCACCTTCAAACAAACCTCCAACTCAAAATAAACCTGAACTTTTCCTTTACGCACCTAAGAACAATCTTTTGTAGCAGCTAAGTCATAATATTGTTGCTCATAAATATAACACTAGAAATAATCCATCATTGCAACAACCAACCCTGACACCCTTACCTTTTCCTAATCCTATCCTATCTAACCCTCTCTTACTAGGTCCTCCTCGTGGAAAGGAGTATGATCTTATCAAGCAGTTTAAGAATACTCCTGCTAAGATATCATTATGGGACCTTATTCAAGCATCCCCTCACTATCACAACATGATTCAAACAAACTTACAACAATTTTGTATCCCTTCCAATGTGAAATTGAATGACATAACATCCATGATCCAAGGAATAACTATTTGCATTGTTTTCCACCAAAGTGAACTCCCCCCTTTGGAAGTGCAAAAAACAAAATGAAGCTTTCATAATACTATCTCAATACAAATGAATGGGGATAAAGTGATCCCTTGTTGACAATGGCTCTGCCCTTAATGTGTGTAGCATCAACCTTTTGGATAGGCTTTGTGTGGATAAATAAAAAATTCAACCTAAATCTTTGACTATTAATGGATTTGACAATGTAGGAAATCAACCGCTTGGTGTGATCACTTTTCCTATTATAGTAGGGAAGGCCACATTGTAAACACAAATCCATGTTATGCTTCATGAAATTTCATATAATCTTCTCTTAGGTAGATCGTTGATTCATGGAATGAATGGGGTTCCTTCTACTCTTCATCACAAAATGAAATACGTCTACAACAACAAAGTGTACCCACTCAAAGAAAACCCTGACCCAAACAATTGTTTGAACATTGAGAAAAACAAAGAAAATCCTTTGGAACCATTAACACCAACCACACAAGTCGAACCTGTGCAAAATAATCCAAACAAAAACATATTGAGGAAGTTGCAAATCTATTAGAAGATGATTGGTGTTCCTTAGATTTTGAACATACATTCATGGGAAAGTACAAGATCATAAACAAAGATTCCAATAAGGAACACAAAAATTAATGTCAACATAAAACTCATAAAACCCTTCAAAAGCATCCACTTCAACCACTTTAAAACAAAAGACAATATATTACATGATAAACTTCTACGAATTCAACCACGAACAACCACCAAATCCAAAAGAGATGAAAAATATTTATGGAAAAGGTTACGAGCTTATCAAAAAACTTGGATATTGTGGAAAAGGATGTGGTGCTAGAGAACAAGGTATCCATCTCCCCATGAAACCTAACATGAAAGAAATGACTCATGGCCTTGGCTATTGTCCTTTGATAGAAATAGACAAGTCTTCACTTAACATCAACACTCTCACAAACGATTCTTCTAAACTGACTTTAACAGTAATGCATCCTAAACTAATAGACACTAGTGGTCATGCAAGTTATCCTTTGCATGAAATGAAACAAACAAATACATCTTCACTTAATTTTAATGCCATCTCACAAAACACTAATTATTTGAATTCATTAGATTTTACACCCTACTCTAAAGCAGAGAAAAAAATCTTGCAATCTAAAGAGTCTTTCATAAGTATGACATTTTGTACTAAGCAAGAGGTATCTTTGCTGCAAACTACAAGAACACCTTCTATCATTGATCAAAATGGTATCTTGTCGAGACTCCTCCAATATCACTTGATATCCCTTCCTCCAAGACTTGAAAGAAATTTTATTACAAAAATTCATTATGTGCATATCACAGAGTTCACGGTCATTCTAATAATGAATGTAAGGCTTTGAGTCATAAAAGCCAACATCTTAAGGATTTTGGTGTTTTCCCTTATGTGGGGGCACCTAATTCCTCTAATTGATATTGATTTTCACTCTACCATGCATTTTACCAATCATTTTGGCTCATCCTTATCTTTCACTCAGTGGGTGCAATGGTTTAGGTAGCCTTGTTCTCGTATGCCACTAGTCATTGTCTCTTTTGGCTAGTTGTTAACCTTTCATGAACATAAAGAGAAAGCTTGGAACATGTATGGCATGCCTTAATTTGGCTCACATGTGTCATACTACCTTTTCATGACGTAGCTCATTAGAAACATATGACTTGGCATAGGGCTTTCTGAGTAAGCTCTCATATCTTCTTCTACTTTAAAGCAATTCCTCACAGTAATTATGTTAGCAACTACTTTAAAGTGGGGGCATACATCGACACTCATTTTCATTATGTGACTTTATTTTTCTTGCAATTTCCTCTCTTGGAAGCATTAGATACAATGTTCCCTAGGATGATACCTTGCATTTATCCTCTCTTAGAGACATTAAGCATGATGTACCCTATGGTGAGACCTTGTAAAAATTAAGCAAAATCCCTTTGAACATTCCTTACACCATTTACAATGTCTATGAGTTTTAAGCATACAATTTTTTTCTTGCCTCATAGAGCTCAAAGATCTTTTTTGTGTGGCACCTTATTAAAGTTATCAGGAAGTATAACTTTGGTATAGTTTGAGAGGAAAACCCAATCTGAGGCATGACTTTCCCCATAGCCACTTATGTGTGTGAGAGTGCATACCAGCCATGAGTGTATGTTTCTCACCTTTTAGGACTTCTCACCTAATGGATAGACAAGAGTTTCATCGCCTCAAAGTGGGTATATAGTTTTTGGAAAAACAACTTAGATCTGATCCACAATGTGCTGCACAAATAGTCAAAGCTTGATCCACCTTTTTATTTCTGCTCATTTGTACTTCTCTTCCTTCTAGTTATTGCCATTGCATGATCATGTATCTTTCTTTTCTACTGTAAGAGAGGGAGACCAACACATGCAAGGCCCCAGGTCATGGAGAGCCAAGATGTAGAAGGTTGCACTAACTTACCTTAGCTTAATGGGGTGTTAGGATATGAGGATGAGAATGATGAGGAATGCGAGGTATTGCAACCACTCTACAATCCTGATATTCAAAATGGGACTAGGCAAGCTGGTTTTCAAACTCAACACTATATCTCAGATAGCTCTCTATCCAAGGATGAAAGTGCAATTCTGGGATGATAGTGTGGTGCGTTGGTGTCTCTCAAGTGCCCTGGCATCTGTACAACTAGAGGACCAAAATTACAACGTGAACTATCATAAAACAAGCTAGTAGCCTAGCTAGTGACTTCTAAAAGAGAAAAACAACACTATGAAATACGAGTAGTATAAAAGAATGTGGTAAAGAAAATATACCAAAGCTAGAGTGACAAAGATGATTTCGTAGAAGAGCCTAGTTTCCAGCTAGCTCCATAAAGCACGTTCACCTACACACAAAGAGGAGGAAAATGTTGGGTGGCTATATATGGGCCTGCCTCAGTCAAACCTCCATTTAGGTGTTTCCACCTCCACGGATAGCCAAGAAAGGAAGAAGGAAAAAATAATATAGTAAAGAGCACTAAAGCACTACAAAAATTAAATGTGCTTACTCAACCAAGTGATAGAGGAGAGGAAAGGGAAGCTTACCACCTCCACCAAGAGCACTCAAGGCTACTTGGGAGAGAAAATGAGAGTATTCAAGCCTCTGCTACAATGGTGTTTGTCCCCAACTTGCTCTACCAAAGTAATGGACTGATGTATTCAATGCAATGAGGTGCAAGGGTGTTGCTAGAATGCTTGAGAGTGAGTGCAAGAGTGTGAAAGTGATCTTTTGAATGAAGTAAAGAAGTTTGTAGAACATGAAATGCTTGTTGAAGGAGTGAATATGAAGGAGAGATGAATAAAAATGGCCATGTTCAGGTCGATTGGCCGAAGAGGGTGTTACAACTTGACTCAAGTGTAACGCCTCTGCAAGTTCAACCATAAGAATCTGCAAGGGACATAAGAATTCCTTGTGGACGTCTATGTGTCACGTGGGCATCCCCAACAAAAATTCGACCACTGACACTCAAAACAGGCACCAGGTGGGATGCAAGCAATAGGCTTATGTGGAATTAAGCCTCCGAACTTGGTTTTCTAAAGTGGAGGGAAAAATGGGGATTTTCACATGGGGTGCAAAATTACTCCTATACATTTTCCCCTTCTTTAGAAAGAATGAGTACTAATGAGTGCTCAATAAAGTAGATCAAGGAAGTAGTAAGGTTAGAAATGTATACCTAAACCATCAAGGAAGTAGACCACAATTTGGAAAATCTGAAGGTGCAAGACAAGTGAAGGACTTTATTGCTACTCAAAACTATGAAGTTGAAGATAGAAAGCATCTTACAGGCCCGCGAACCTAGAAGAAAGGTGTCCCACAAAAACTATAGCATGGACGATACCCCGTGAGGCAAGCACCTTAAAAGTCTGTAGACCTGCAAGGAAGGTGTCCCCCAAAAAATATAGCATGGAGGATACCCCATGAAGTAAGTGCCTTATAGGCTCGTAGACCTACAAGGAAGGTGTCCCCCAAAAACTATATCATGGAGGAAACCCAAAAAGGTGGACTCCACAGAGTTAAGAAGTTACCACATAGGCAAGTAAGAGGACAATCACGTAGACCATCAATAATTTGGAAGTCTTTCAAAGGGGTCCCTCAAGAACCCTTCAAAAGAGGAGGGGTCCACTCAAAGGACGTGCTATTTGAAAGGTGAGGTCTAGTCAGGCTACCCCCAAGCTAGACGCGAATAATTTCACTCAAGATAAGATTTTTTAAAGGGGGTCCACTCAAGGGACACACGATTTGAAAGTATATGTTTTATTTCTCAAATCAATCCATCATCAGGGGATCTCCTTATAAAGGAGGAGAAGTTCCCCCGTGTGAGGGGAATGTTATAGTGATTTTTCTTGGGAGAGAAAGCACTTAAGTTCTTTCAAAAGGATCCCTAATTATGAATGTTGTTTTTGAAAAGGAACATATGTAAGGATTTTTGAGAAAAGATTCATTGGTAATGAATGCATTTTTTGAAAATAAAAATGTTAAAGAAATGCGTTGTCACACAAAAGAGGGACAAATCAGGAAAAGAATATAAGAAGATAAAGAGGAAGAAACAAAGAGAAAACAACACAAACACAGGGCATAGCTGGGGATCTAGTTTGGTAGGGTCAGATTTGTCCAAGCTCATACAAATAATAGGTAACTATGGTGCAAGGTGAAAGATCATCAATCCCCAACCAGATCAAGAAGAATGCATGGAAAACAAAGTAAAAGTAAAAAAATGGGTCAACATGGAAGGGAAGCCTAAATGCCCCCAACGCTTTGCATCATCCCTAATTTTTCAAAGATCAAGCACAAACATGGAAGAATGATGATACAAATAGGAGAAGGTTTACAAAAAAAAAACCATGCCTGTATTCAAGAACCAACAAGGGTGACAAGGGTCATCAAGGAACATATAGCATGATCATGGGGGAACACATCACAAAAAACACACACACAAAAATATCAAGAAGAGGTCTCCTCCTAAGACTGATTGACCAGGAGGTTGTCTGCTTCCCACTCTAGGTCATCCTACAAGGAAGGATGACAAGCTTGCAATGGTGGGATGTTAAGAGGAGGAGGATTTGGCCTTCCGGAAACAAGGGCTACGAAAGAGGGCCCTTCAAGCTCCTCTCGACTGAGCTCTCATGGAGCTAGGGTCAACAACTTTGCAAAGATCCCTAACAAGGTTGGAACTTCATCTACAAAGTTAAACATGCACCCCATAGGAGCATTGTGTTTAACCTTTGTGGATAGGGAAAGTTGTGCCTGAGATTCACCACTAGGCTCGATGAATGACTTGGGAGTGGTGATGAACTCAGGAGAAGCTGGGACTAGTTCCATTACCAATAAAGTACAAGTTAACACAGGGCCACCTTGCGGACAAGGTGGGATCCTCTTACATCCTTCACTACTAAAAGGACCACACTCCACCTTTTTCTTCATTAGAGGAGATAAACTCCCTACAAATGAGGATAAAGGTGTGGAGGAAGAGAAGGAAAGAACCATAGGGTATGTGCAAGATCATCATGGAAAAAATAAGCCCCTACGTGGCAAAAAATTTAGAAAAATCAGAGTTAGGAAACTTGACATAAAAATTTGAATAAGTTATCTATATAATTTCAAAACTATGTAACAATATAATCTGTAGAAAATTGAATGTAGTTTCTAAAGTACTAGGCTTATTTAAAAAGAAAAAAATCTATTTGGTGAAATTTTGAAATTTCAATGCAATATTACTTAAATTTTAGGGAAAAAATAAGAAGTAGGTGTTTGTCTAACCACCCTAACCACAATAAAATGATAATATTTTCTTATAAAATTTTAGATATAAGTAGAGGACTCATGCCTTGATCTGATGCATTTTTTTGTAATTTTTTTCTAAGTAAATAACTAATTATGAATTTTTTATTACAAATTTTTAAAAATATAAAAAAATCATATGTCTGACCACCTTAACTTGGTAAAAACTTCATGAAATTGAACTTTTATTTTTTTAATCCTATAGTATATGAAGCATAGAATGTGACACATGTTTCAGATTCAAAAAATGTGATACCTTTTGAAAACTATAGATGTTTTTCAATCAGCCTATTGATTAGGACTTTAGTCATAATTTAAATAGAAAATTAATTATAATTATTTATTAAATTTAAAGTAAAGTATAATTTATATTGGTGGAAAGCTGAGAATCTCCTTTAAAATCCATTTTCGTTTCATGAATTTTAGGTACAAAAAAATTCTTCAGCCACATACCCATCATATTGCCACTTTTTGGCCCATCATGATCCTGCACATACCCTGTAGCGAATACAACCGAAGTATTAATCATATCCACGGGCTTTGGGAAATGCTAGATATTCATAAAAAACATCAGCAAAGGTGGCTCCTCTGAAGGAACAATGAACACCTGTACCCCCTTGGTGTTAGGTGCATTCATACTCGCAGTAAAAGCTAGAAGCAATGTGGAACTAGATTGGAGAGAAGTAGAAGGAAGGGAAGAGGGTGACACCAAAAGAGGCCATGAAGTAGGGGCGGTCGCTTCTTCCTCATTCCTTTGCAAGGTGACCTGCTCAGCCAAGAGATCCTTTCGTTGATGCTGCCAAGGAAGATAAGTCTCTTGCTCAACCATGGGAACGTCCACTACAGTTGTTCCTGGTGGAGGAATAGATTTCTAAACTAGAGCAGAAGGAATACGTTGAGGAGTAGCAAGGGGAGTCAGCTCAAGAGCCTCGGGAGTGGGCCTCTTCCCGTTCACTGCTCTAGTGGGAGGCCGCTAAGGTCGAGACAAAGAGGAATCTCTTTGGGAGGCATTCTTCCTATTATACTGAACAAGTTTAGGCTCTGTCAGTAGACCAAGAAGTTTGAATGTCGAATGCTTAGGATTTTTCCAAGCGGGCACCATAGGATTCTCCTACAAATGAGGAGTAGAATCAAATGGTACCACAACAGAGTGAGAAGAAGCATCAGACTGACCAGTGGAAGAAGAAGAAGGAGGAGGATCTCGGGAGGACTTTTCTTCTTCCTTCCTTTGTGCCTTAGTGGCATCACTGTCAACATTAGATGAGGGAGAGTACCTCACTTTCGGCCTCGATCACCCTTCCCTATAATTCTGATATGTTCAGTGCAAAAGGTTCATCCTAAATGGAAGGGGACCAATGGGCGTAGGTCAGGAGTAGTCCAAGGAGTAGCTACCATGAGCAACTAGTGGTATATAACCAATGTCATGGATTACGTGTACGAAACCACCATGGATAAATTTCAAACATTTATGCATGACTTAGAGTACCACATTCATCACCACCAACCAAGGGATACCCAACTTCACCCTAAAGAGCTTAGACCCAGGGATAATGTCAAACAAGAGTTTCGTAGATTTAGGTCCAACTAAGACCAAAAGGACAATACTAACCAAAGGGGGGATGAAAATTTGATCATGCATGTGGATGGTTCTCATGGGTGCATCATACCCATCTTTATGTAAGAAATTAATCATAATAATCTCCTTGGTTAGTATGTTTACTTGTAACGTTGGATCAATGAGAACACTTACTATGATGTTTCCATTGATGCGTGTAGGAATAAAGAGAGGAGATAGTTCCCCATTAAAACCCATCAATAGGTCCTATGATGTAAAGGTTATACTAGTACCACCGTCCATAGGGTACATAGAGGGGATAGGTTGATGCGAGAAGGAGGCCATTACAAGCGCTAGATGATACTTCCACAGAGTCCCTAAAGGTAGAATGATAAGACAATGACCCAATTATGGTTTCGTTATGCAACACCTTTGGAACCTTCCAACTATGCCAACTAGGGGTAGTAGGTTGGGTTGTAAGGCAACCTCACAACACTCACACCTACAACACTACTAGAGTACGAGGAAAGGAACTATCAATAATGAAAAACAGAACCAACGTGGTTCATGTTAGGTTCACCAAAAATGTAAGAGAGGGGGACCACCAAGTGCAAGGCCCCAAGTCATGAAGGGACAAGATGAGGAAGGCTACCCTAACTTGCCTCAGCTTAATAGGGTGTTAGGATATGAGGATGAGAATGATGAGGATTGTGAGGTCCTATAACCACTCTGCAATCCCAAGATTCAAAATAGGGCTAGGCGAGCTGGTTTTCAAACTCAACACTATATCTTAGATAGCTCTATGTCTGAGGATGAAAGTATAGTTCTAGGATGATAGCATGGCATGCTGGCATCTCTCAGATGTGTTGGCATTCATACAACTAGAGGACCAAAAGTACAATGTGAACTATCAAAAAACAACCTAGTAGCCTAGCTAGCAATTTCTAAAAGAGAAAAAGAACACTATGAAATACGAGAAGTGGAAACAACTACGGTAAAGAAAATATACCAAAGCTAGAGTGATGAAGATGATTTCATAGAAGAGCCTATTTTCCAGCTAGCTATGCAAAGCACATTCACCTACACACAAAGAGGAGTAAAATTTTGGGTGGTTGTATAGGGGCCTACCTTAGTCAAACCCCCATTTAGGTGTTTCCACCTGCATGCACAACCAAGAAAGGGAGATGAAGAAAACAATATAGTAAAGAGAACTGAAGCACTACAAAATAGTAAATGTGCTTACTCAACCAAGTGATAGAGGAGAGGAAAGGGAAGCTTACCACCTTCACCAAGAGCACTCAAGGCTACTTGGGGGAGAAAATAAGAGTACATGAGCCTCTACTGTAATGGTGTTTTCCAGCAACTTGCTCTACCAAAGTGGAGTGATGTATTGGCTGTAATGAGGTGCCAAGGTGTTTCTAGAATACTTGAGAGTGAGTGCAAGAGTGTGAAAGTGAGATTGTTAATGAAGTGAAGAAGTTTGTAGAAGAAGAAATGCTTGTTGAAGGAGTGAATATGAAGGAGAGATAAAGAAAAATGGCCACTTTTAGGTCAGTTGGTAGAAGAGGGAATTACAACTTGATTCCCAATGAGAAGTGTAATACCTTTGTAGGTTCAGCTGCAAGAATCTTCTAGGGACGTAAGTGCACCACGCGGATTTTTGTGTGCCACATGGGCATCCTTGACAGAAATGCCTCCACCAACACTCAAAACAAGTGTGAAGTGGGAAGCAAGATGTGGGCTTATGTGGGATTAAGCCTCTAAACTTGGATTTCTAAAGTGGAGGAGGGAAAAAAGAGGATTTTCACATGGGGTGCAAAATTACTCCTATATAGTTGTAAATCATTCACCTTGTGTATGTCCTTTTGTACTTATGTCAATTTCACTTAGGATCTTGGATTTTGGGGTTTCGTCACCTTCTTGATCTTTGCTATCCTAGAACATCCGCATTGGTATGATGGGACCCCTCTTGAATTTCTACTTTAGTGTGATTTTTAAACAGATTCTTCCTCTCACTAAAGTGGGCCAAATGTGGACACCGAAAAAGTAATGCTTGTACTTTTTTTGTCTCGTTTGCGTCCTCCTTGTGATTTTTGGCTTAATATTGCCTTGATTTAATGTTGTATTAGGTATTGGGCCCTTTTAAATTGAATAGAATACATGTATTGTAAAGGTGTTGTAAATGAATTTCACACTTTTCTAGACTTTTATTAAGCATTTAATTCTAATGGACCTATTTTCCCCTTAATTCAATATTCAAAAATGTATTTAATTTCATTCTCACATTAATCTAGAAGGCTTGTAAATCAAACTTAGTTTTAATCTAGTGTTGTAATATGTTTTACACATTCACATTGGAATTTGTGCCCTTCTAGGCTATGCGAACCTCATTTTAATGTTGTAAAGTGTATTTAATCACACTTTCACATTGAACTTTGTGTTCCTAGCCCTGATAACCCTTTTATATCATCATTAATAGGCCCCTGTGACCCTATATTGTGCATCGCAAGGCTTATTTTGACAAAAGACCTAACAAAACCAACATATAAACCTAATTTCTTCATTCCCCAACATCCTAGCTAGAAAAAGAGCCCTTGTGGGACCCATTTGCAACTTCGTGTGAATGAATCCCATTTGGGCCATTTTCGAGGTTTGAGCAGGAAAAAATGGGTTTTAAGTTTAATTTTCTTCAATTTCGGCCTAGGGGATCAAATTAATGAGCATTTGAGTAGGATTGCTTATAAAAATAAGCTTCTAAACCCTAATTCATGATTCATTCATTATTCATTCATCATTCATTGTCCATCTCAAGTCAAGCAAGCTAGGGTTTTAACATTCTAAGTCATCAAGATAGTTTTCTAAGGAATTCAAGGACAAATTCTTCATCCATTGTTGTAGAAATTCAAGATCTATCATCATAACAAGTCTCTAATTTCTTTATTTCGTGCTTCATTATCTTGTTTCATTATTTTGGTTTAATTACCTAAAAAGGGCTTTGACCAAGGCAAACCCCCATTCCCTAACATTCAATATTTATCTCCCTTTCTTTGTGTGATTGTAGATTTAGGTACTTTGAAGGCTTGGAGATCATTGAAGAATAAGTTGAAAACTTGTTGAATTCATCTCCTTATTGGCTAGGTAAAAATATCCACAAAAATTCACTTATAGTGCTAGAAATCAATGTTCAGATCTAGACACTTGGAGGAGCAGAAAGAGCTGACTGAGAGCTTCAAATTCCACTTTTAAGTTTTTAGAAAATTAAAAGTGGACTCATACGCCATTAGTGGTGTATGAGTTCCACTGTACATTTTTTCAGAGAGTTTTTATAGATTAAGATACCCATTCACCCAAAACAGGCTCTAGTGCAGTTTTCCAGATCTGGGACTAATTTTCCCAGAATAGCAAATGAGTCCTAGTAGGTCAAAATTTTAGGATCAATAGCATTTTCAGTCTTCAACATATTTGAAGGTGCAAACTTTCTATTTTATGGCTTTCTATTTCATTTTATTTGCATTTCTAAGTCATTTTCTAGGTCTTTTTGCATACTACACCATGTTTTCAAACATTTTACATTTTCCAAGTTTGCACTTGGTGGTGAACCCATTTCTTGTTTTCATTCATCTAAAAGGATATCTTACAGTCATATCTCGCATATCCTTTATTGGGTTGAGTTATCTAAGGTAACCTTGAATATGAACATTGTTAAATCAGATGCCTCTTCCTTCATTCCCCTTTTGTGTGAGCAAAGAGGTTTTGCATCCTTTTTCGGTGTCCACAATGGGAAACGATACTAAGAAAACCAAATTTTATTATTTTACGGTCAATGATAAAGTTTCAAAAGAATTTTAAATCATTTTGAGCTAAAACTATTTCTTAGAAAAGACAAGAGATTTAAGTGGTCAACAAGTATTTGATAAAATTTCCAAAGCACATTGCATTATATAAAAAAATCAATCTTAAAGAGCCTAGGACTCAACTCTTTGTTTTTATGGAGAGTACGTGTCTGCAGGTGGCATCGTGTGTCTGTGACTTGTAATAGGCCACAGATCCCTCTTGATTCTCTATTCAATGAGAGTTCTTCTTGCAGTGAGTGGGGTGGAATTCAATGGAAGGTATTGGAGAAGTGTGTAGGGAAGGGTCTGGCATTTGGTGGAAATGATGTTGGGTGTTCGGCGTGTGGGGTTCGGTGGTGACTGAAAATAGTATTGGGTGTTGGGTGTGGTGGAATGACAAAGGCTTCCCTAAGCTTGGTGCTTGCTGATGTGATGTCGTCTCATGGTTTTTTTGTAGTCATGCATGCACAATTTTTAGATTCCTCTTATGTGGGTGAGAGCTCTAAGCTTAAGAAAGTAAATGGTTTTTTGTAGCGAAGTCATGATTTTCCTATCCTGGTCATTTCTCCTAAATCAGTAAAATAGGACATTTCTTATTAGAGCCAACATGTTCTGATTTGTAAGTTCTTGGGTATTCATGTCCCTCTCTCAGATTTGGAGTCCTCGATTCGTCGGTCCTCACAGGTTGAAGCTAATTTTGATATTTTGGTTGCTGCAAATGGATTTTTCATGGTGGATTTTTCTTTCATTTTAGATCGTAATTGATTTTTCAAGGGAGGGTCATATTTTTACAATCGTGTTGGCTTGTTCATGAAACCTTGGCATGGGGGATTTAATGTGACAAAGGATTTGCCTTCATAGGTTCTTGTCTGGGTCTGTCTGCCATGGTTGTCGTTGGAGTTTTGGAGGGAGGATATTTTACACTGGATTGTTGCTTTGTTGGGGAAGCCAGTTGCCATTGCTTAGAATACTTTGGATAAAAAAGGTATTCTCTTATGCTTGTATTTGTGTTGAAATTGGCTTAAATAATCCTTTCCCAGATTCTTTGTAAATTTGTCTTGGCTATGCCTTGTGGGTTGAATAGTTAGATTATGAGTCCGTTCGTTTTCAATGTCATTTTTGTCATGAGTATGGACACCTTTAGTGCCAATGTTTTCGAGCACCCAAAGCGGCTGGGGTTTCTTCTCCTCCATCATCAGGGCCTTCGGTGGAGAGGGTGGATAAAGGCAAGGCTCCTAGGGTTGAGGATGTGCCCGATAAGGATGGCTTTATTCTTGTTAAGTCGAGGGCTAAAGGGAGGGGTCAGAAGCAAGACTATAAGGATAGGTAGAGTGATCAGGGGTTCAACTATTTTGAGGTCTTAAATAATTAGACCTTGGAGGAGGGGATTCCTATTGAGATTTCTTCTGTGGCCACTGGTATTGATACAAGGCTGGAATAGGAAATTTTTGTTAAGGATAATTCTTCAACTTTGGAGTAAGGGAATTTTGAGCTTCTTGGTGCCTTCGGAGGTTTGCAGGATGATATTGTATTAGCGGATTTAGCTATGGAGGTGTTGACTTCAAGTTAATGATGGGGGCCATCTTTAGTTCTAGGGGTGCATCAACACCCTCTCAAGAAGGGTTATTTTGAAAATTCCTCTATAGTTGGTCGTAAGAAGGATGTGGACAAGATTAAATCTAATGGGGATTTGTTGGTGGAATGTAAGTTTGTTAAGAAAATTGATGCCCACTTCTCTCAACCTTCCTCATTATTTTTCTTTCATGGAATGCAAGGGGGTTGAATGGCACCTCCTATCAAAAGGCTATTCAGGGTTTGATTGTGGTTCATTCTCCAAATATTTTTTGCATCTGGGAAACTAAGCTTTGAGTAGACTTCATGCTTCAATATGCTCCTTGTATTTGGTGTTTTGGTCAATTTCACTGTATTGGTTGTAGGGGAAACTATAGTCATTCGGTTCTTTTTTGGGATCCACGTAAGGTTGTTCCTCACTGGTGGATTTCTAACCATTTCTCTATTTTTGTGGTGGCTTCTGCTCTAGAATCTGGTGAGACTATTTGGTCACTAATGTTTATGCTTCAATTGATATCCATGGTGAAATCTATCTTTGGGCTCATATCAGGTATGTTAGGTCTTGTGCCCCTTATCATCCTTGGATCTTAGCTGGTGACTTCAATTCTATGTTGTGTTTGGAGGAGAAAAGAGGGGGGCTACATAGGCTTGGTCCTAATTTTTTTGGGAAAATGTGGATTCTCTTGCTCTTGTTGATGTTAAACCCTCTACTGGAATATTCACTTGGAATAATAGATGGAGTGGATCGGAAGTGATATCTGAGTGATTGGATAGATTTCTTGTTTCTAGGTTTTGGGTGGCTGGCAGCTTAGTCACTTGCTCTAAGATTCTTGATTGGTGTGGCTCTGATCATTGGCCAATTAAGTTTTCTACTTATTTTTTTCCTATTACAAAGAATGCTCCCTTTAAATTTTAGCTTATGTGGCTTCGAGATCCTTCCTTGTATGATCTTGTTGCTTAGTGGTGGTGGGATGGAGCCCCTATCTATGGTACAACTATGTATTATTTTGTTAAGAAGTTGCAATATATGTCAAGTATCATATTAAGTGATGGAATAGGTCATGTTTTGGAAATATTCGGTATAAGAAAAGGGAAGCGTAATATCATCTTGCTGCTATTACTCACCAAATTTAGGATTTGGTATTTGTGGAGGCTCTTGTTCATGCTGAGTCTCAAACTCTGAAATTGGTGCAGTGAGAGCTTCGTGAGGATATTTTTTGGAAACCAAACGCTCAGATTGATTGGCTTCTTGAGGGTGATAGAAATATTTCTTTCTTCCATCATTTTGTGCAAGCTCTTTGTAATGAGTATTATATCTCAAATATGTGCAAGATCATGATGGGCCAAAAGATGGCAATATGATGGGTATGTGGCTGACGGCTTTTTTTTACCCAAAATTGATGGAACGAAAAGGGTTTCTAGAGGAGATTGTCAGCTTTCCACCAATATAAATCATGCTTTACTTTGAATTTAATAAGTAATTATTATTCATTTTCTATTCAAATTACTTGAAGCTAAAGTCTGATTGATAGGTAAGTTGAAAACATCTATAGCTTCCAATTGTATCACATTTTTTTTGAATCAAAACATAAGTCACATTTTATGCTTTGCATGCAATACAAAGATTAAAAAGAAAAATTGAATTTCATGGAAGTTTTATTAATGAAGTTAAGGTAATTAGGACATGAGTTTTATATTTTTAAAATTTGCTTAATAAAATTCATAATTAATTATTTACTTGGAATTTTTAAAAATATGCATCACATTAGGACATGAGTCAACTGCCCACATCTAAAATATTATAAAAATAATTATCATTTTATTGTAGTTACGGTGAGTGAGACGGACACCCTACTTCTTATTTTGCCACAGGGAATTTAAATTACTACTTCATTGGGGATTTTGAATTTTCTGAGATGGAATTTTTTTTTTTTAAACCTAGTAGTTTAGAAACTACATTCAATTTGTTACAAATTCTATTCTTACAAATTTTTGAAATAACATAGATAACTTATTCAAATTTTTACATCAAGTTTCCTAACTCTGATTTTTCTAATTTTTTTGCCACTTAAGGGCCTATTTTTTCCATGATGATCCTGTAGATACCCTCTCCTCTCTTGTTAATTCTAAGGGTCTTTCAATTTTTTTGCAATAGGATTTGTCTAGAGAGGCTCATTAGTTTTACTCTGCTCTATTTATTGAGGATTCACCTCTAGCTGAGGCTGATGAGAATATGGTCCTTCCTTGCATTTCTTCTTTGATCTCTAATGATTTGAATGATTCTCCTACTTGTCTGATTGCTCTGTCTAAACTGGAGGAGGTTTTGGTTGGGATAAATAAGGAGAAAACTCTAGGCCTTGATTGTTTCCCAGTTGAATTTATCGAGGAGTTTTGGAATATTGTGAATCTGGATTTGTTGGAGGTTGTTCAGGTGTCTCTTCTTAGTAAATAGATGCTTTGAACCATGAATGTTACTTTTATGGTTCTCATTCCTAAAAATGAACGTGTTGATAGACTTGAAATCTTTAGACCTATTGTGCTCTATAATGTGGTGTATAAGATTATTATCAAATTGATTGTTGAGAGGCTTAAAACTTATCTTCCTGATGTCATTTTTGAGGAGCAAGGAGGC